>BLKR01004702.1:0-100080 GCA_011170035.1 Teleogryllus occipitalis
TGCATACATTATTGTGCGGAAAAGATATTTCTGCGTGTCTGTCTTGTCAATACATTCCATCGTAAAGCAGAGTTTCATAACCATTCGACTCTTTGCAAATCCAGTTTAAACCTACTTTGTTAATAAAAGTGATTTCAAAACTGTTTACAGAAATTACATTATAATGAATAGGGTCATAAATCGTAGGTTAAATACATCGGCACTTCCCCCATGATTGTTAGGTAATATCGTATACATACGTGTTCGGTAGATACATGCAATTATCTTAATAGCGTCAGAAGGTAATCTACCGAACATATGTGCGTAAGAGATTGCCTAAAAATCACGGCAAAATGTAACGCCAGAAACTCTGTTATATGAGTGATAAAGGAATCATTTTCGATTTGTATACATGTCCTAGAAGTTTATAAAATTTATTCTGAGACAGCTTTATAGAGAGAGGATGTTTCATTTCATTTGATTTATTTATTTATATATCGTTTTATGTTTATTTAACTTGCGCCTTTTCGACAAGGAAGTAGGAAGTAGCCTCATGAACCATCGCCCACGCTCGCCCCGCCCACCGTCCCCGACCCTGGTGGCCGAGACTTCATCCTCCTCTCTTGGCGCCACGCGTAAACATACTTTGCTAATTTAGAGTTGAGCAAGTCGGGAAGTTAGCGGAGATTGAAGTTGCGATAAAAAGTACTTAGCAGCAGCGGCTGCGGCTGCGGCGGCGGCGGCGAGGCCGGAGTTTGCGACAACGTGCCCCTTCTTTGCACGGCAGAGCCACTGCCGAGCCAGGGTCATTTCACAGAGCCCGTGTTCCTCGTGAGATAGAGAGGCACTTAAAATCAGGTCTCCCTGCGTAGCTACGAGGAAGGCTTGGGGCTGAAGCCCCGGTCGACTTTTTGGTTAGGAGGATGTCACAGCTAACGCCACAACTCTCCAATAGCGTAACCGGCATTTTTCTATGGGGTAAGATTCGTGTGCTGCAATAGTGGCACAACTCAAAAAATACGAATTTTGAGTTAATGCAATCTCCAGATTTGCAGATTGGTCTACCTTTCGGCAGCCACGCCAGCGTATCTTACACTACAGTATTCCACCACGAAATGGCACCAGTGAACTTTATATTTTCTTAAAAATAGTGTTTCACGTGTGCTGTATTCAAAATTAATTTTTGTCAAGATGAAAGTATGCAACTGACGATCTTGACGACTTTTATTTCTGTAAAAAAAATAGTAAAATTATGTATGTGTACATATAATCGTCTTTTGTAGGGAAGCTGAAGACCCATGAACATCCCCACTTGGGTGCACCATTGCGCATCTCATTTTTATTTATTTATTTATTTGATTAATTTGCTAGATAAAAAGTGAAGGTTCACATGAGGATAACTATTAATCTTTGTGATCACAATTAAGCATTCTTAAGGGTCCCTATCCGATCTGGCAGAATTTTGATTCAGGAGTAAGAGGTGAAGTAATAAATCGCATTTTTTCGGAGGATACTTTTTTTTAAAGAGATAAAATCACCCTCCAAAAATGGGAGCCTGACGACTGATTTTACTGTTTCACAAAGAAAAATGAAAACATTTTCGAATAAACACAATTATACAAATTGTAAGGAACGAAGATACGAGTACATTGCAAATTCATATGAAGACATTTTCTTATTCGAATTTATGAGAGGTAATTACAAAGGACAAACTGAAGAAAAGTGAGAACTTACGGCGACAAAATAGTGTGTTAAGTTTGTATCCTAAATGTTGTAAAGTGTTTTACCCTGAAGCAGGGAAATAGTAGTCGACAATCATCAGAAGTATCTTATCTGATGTGTGTCAAGATCTAACTTTGTTTTGATAGAGGAGGTCTTTGCCCAAAAGGGATTAGAATAGGCGTTACTGTTGTTATTATTGTTATATTACAAATATATTAATGTTATATTATTATTATTATTATTATTATTATTATTATTATTATTATTACACTCAATGATGTCAGATACTATAAATGCTTCACAAGTTAGTAAAACAAAAGAAAAACTCTACAAACAATTACCCTTACATTTTTTAAAAAAATCCCAACGGTTTTTCGAAAAACGTACACTTGAAAGTAATGTTACGAACATCATACAGTGATTTTCTCGCAGAAAAATAGGTTGACGCAACATTTACTAATACAAAGTTTCTATAAAACACTTATATGAAAATAGCAAATAATATTTCTGAAGAGTAGAGTACGTATTTTTGATACAAGGTGATTAAAATCATCCCATCACTGTGTTCCTATGACAACAGATTATGTAGTAGCCTCGAACAAGATGGCCCTTGAACAATATTCTACAAACGTTCGCTTGCGCATCTCCAAATTGATGACGATGCTCCGGCTTTCGCGACTTATTGCTAATGAAACAATTGAGTCTGTACAACGCATGATCTTCAAAGTATTTTTAATCCAATATATTTTAGAGCTCATTTGGCCTTCGCTATACATTTCTGTATCGGCAACAAGGCTCCGTCGTTCACTCCCCGAGATTTATAAAATCATCTTTGTGCCTATGCAATGGCTTGTTATCATTTTCAACGGCAAATACCTTATTGCCGAACAGTTTGTTAGCACGTTTGAAATTGAAAGAAGCTATTATCCAAACAATGCAATCTATCTCCTCTCTCTACGCGAATGCGCTCTTTTAGTCTGATAAAGATTCAGACTCAATTTTTCTGTCTTTCAGGTATTTGATCCTTTGATCCAAGTAATTTGCTGTAGCACGATACTTTATACTAAAGATCTCACTGCCATTCAGCAACTTAACGAACGTTACTGAAACTAATGGCACGGAAAGGCAAACTTCATTGGTTTGAAGCGAACATTTTCACTACATTTTTAAACAAACAAAAATCATATTAGACATGTTAATTGAAATTAGTTTTAACATTTTTTACGATTGATAGATTATTTTATCAGTCCATATGTTAGTCAACTTTAGAAAGAAGTAATGAAACAAAATACGTTAGAAATAAGGAACAAACGTTTTGTTCTTACATTCTAATACCGTATGAATGTTCAGTTGCCAGAAACTATATGTAACTTATCGATATAAGCTATCAGAGTTGCTGACTAGATCAGCAATTTGACTAAAACGCTGACGCCTGTCATCGCATGACAACTACGGCGACAGTGAGACTGCTCTTATACCAAGTACCCTTGACTCACACAAGAAGCGCGTTGAAACGCCCGGTAGAAGAACGTGACGCAAAGAAGGGCAAGGTTAGTGTAATGAAAGAACACTTCAAGAAGAGGAATAGAGAGAAAGAACGCCACTGAGGACCTCGCGAGGAAGAAATGCAAGTAGAGTTTCTTGCTTCTTTCGTAGATTGCCGCCCGCGATAGCAAGAATTCGTTTCTCGTTTGTTCTGGCGCGATCTCGCGAACAATTTCCTGTACTTTCTCCAACATTTTCCTCGTCGCGAGTACGCTGATAAGATAGCGGAACGCAGGGCCATTTTTCATTTGCCCCTTGGCGTAGCCTTGCGGTACAAAAGAGAAATAGAATAGTCCTGCATTAAAATCTCTTTACCCGTCCTCGTCTAAACCACGGTAATTCCGTTGAAATTTGTAGGAAACTTTAATCTGAATAATTTTATTAAAATGGCTTGTGAAGTAGAAATACATTGTGATCTATCCATTTTGTTTTTAAAAGAAAGTGCGTTCATTTTAATAGCAAACAGACATAGTCGTTGGAAGGTATCGTTTCATTACAGCGAGTTTTAAAGAAAATATCTTCGAGGGCGATTTCATGAAGCATTTTCTACACTTTTCAATATTCTGCTCATAGCGAGAATCCTGATAAAATAGCTGCTGTAAAACCGATTTTTTGCATCTGTGAATATTATTGTTTCATTAATGAACTTCCTGAAAAATATATTTCTTGCAGATTCATTCCATACGTACAAGTAATTAATGAAGTTATTTTTATTACCTGAAGGATAGGGATGACCGATGAATTCTACTTACGATTGGCAAATCCTCTGGGCTTACCTGTAACAATGAAAGAAGCTAAGTTTTACTCAGAGCAAAAGCATTATCTTTTATTTAACAATATGGCAAATGAACAGTACACTAAAATATTGAAAATGGTTGACAAATGAAGATTCACTGTGAATTTTATTGTGATCTAACCAAGAACGGTAAGGGAGAGATTTGTATTTTCTTAATACTACATATATTAACTGTATATCAAATTTAAATAATTAGAATGTAATACATTCAATATTATTAAGGTTAGTCAGAACTGAGGCATACTTATTTGTTAATATTATTACTTTGTTGTGTTTTCCCGAATACGAATTCCTCCTCGTAAGCTTGATGGGAACTGATGAAATTATGATATAAAAGATTGGAAATATATTGTCAAAACTGATTTCTATTTACTCCATTAAATATTAGCTGGATTCAAGAGACATGTGGGAAATTCAAAAATCTTCATTTTCTGTGGGTGTATCTACTTAGTTTTCAAACGTATTATTAGAATTTAAATTTATTTAGCAAAGTAAACTGCAGATGATCATAATTTTTATCAGCATTCTTTTTTTTATTTTCAAAAAAACCAGCATTCAAACACTCATCCCTATCGTCAAATCTTGCTTCTGGGAGTCAGAATGTGATAAATTCTAATTGGTTGGCAAAAAACTGGTTCCCAGTTGGCGTGTTTGATTAAGGGGAGAGAGTACCATATATACAGCCATTGTTTAAATTGTGATTTTTGATATCGGTACCTTTTCTAGAAAATGATCAATTAAAATATTTTGATATTTTGCACACTTAAAGATATAACGTTTATCACCATTGGTACATTATTTGGTGTTTATTATCATTTTTGTAATTATTGTACTTTTTGGTTCACCTTTTCTGCAGCAAGAAAAAATTTGGGGTAGATTTATCCACTTTTATGTCGAGTCGAAAATTTGCCGTTTTCCGGCGCACGATTGCAACGCATTCTCTTGCAAAAAGGGCGAGAAAGTAAAAAGTATTTTATATATGTAAAATAAACTAAAAGTGTATTATATATTTATAAAGAGTAAAGTATATTCGCTTTATTTTGCAAAAAAACACGATAATTTGACCCTTATCAAGTACAGTCCACCCAGCTGCTTATAACTGAAATGTAATAAAAGTTATAAAAATACAGTTCTAGTCAAATTAGTTACAAAATAGAGTAAATTTCCGCTCTCAACTCTTTAATTTTTTCTCCTCCGAAATTGAAGATCCCAATGTATAGAAGCAATGTAAATTTATATTACCTCAATTATATACATAATGGAGGTAATAGTAAGTATAGGCATGAACTTTTCGATTACTGGAACTTTTTCTTATCCCCAAGGACTCGACTTTTGGAGTTTCTACTGCCTCCACCACCCACCCCATCCTCTGCGGTCACCGCCATGCTCACTTTCTTGCGCTTCTGCCTTCACCCCCCCCCCTTCGCTGCACCACTTAGCCACAGGGAAGAGCTTAGCCGCGCAGTCCCCTGCTTTATGGGTGTCCCCCTCTGCCCTTAAGGACATCCACGCGCCTCTGACGTCACACTGCGATCCTCAAGTAACAAACTCCAGCGTGTGAAACATGGATTCTAGCCGTCCTGTATTAGGATTTTCAGCTACGGTGGCATAGTAACTCGCAACTCCACAAGTCTTTGAAAGTAAAAACGAGTTCATCAGAGTTCAACATACCGTAACCATTCCCGTCATCAATGAACATACACATATGAATCGAATCACCTTAAAATAAACTTGAATGGTCTTTGAATAATGGACAGGTCTGTCAGACAAAGGAGCAGGCAAATGACCTTGAGGTCGGTTTGACGCACTAGGCGTTCTCCGCGGGTCGATATCTCAGAGAAGAAAAGCACGGATTTGCACACTTCATGACAAAGCTGCGAATGCAGAAAATGGGTTGGTATTCCATAAGGAGATATCTATTAAATAATATAAACCTTTAGAATCAATGTATGAGTAAAACCGCACACATTTTATTATTATTATTATTATTATTATTATTATTATTATTATTATTATTATTATTATTATTATTATTATTATTATTATTAATATTATTATTATCATTTTTTTGTTTCGAATATTTCTGGCCACGCTACAGGATTAACGTGTGTGACTTCTTAGGATCAGCTTCTCAGCCGTATCCCTCGGTACGACAAGATAGTTACGCCTTGAAGTGTGAATAATATGAGGTTATATGATGATGATGATGATGATGATGATGACGATGGATGAATGGACAATCACAAATATGACCATGCCTATGCAGGACTCGAACCTGCAGCCTCTTCGTCGCAGACGATACCTGTCGCAATTGTCTGCGACACGCTGGTGAAGGGATTGAGGGGGAGGGTCTGGGCCGGCTTATTATTATTATTATTATTATTATTATTATTATTATTATTATTACTATTATTATTACCATTAATATTATTATTATTACTATTATTAAAGGTTTCTTTATATTAGAAAAAGGATATTAACCTCCCCTTGCCGAGCAGGCAGCCACTGTTTGACAGCCCTGAAACCCTGACAGCCATTCAAAACACGGCAACATTTTGCGCGGTGGGGCCCGAAACAGCGAATGTGGATTGCGGGCTCGGCCCACATGCAACGGGCCGCTCGGCGCGGCGGGGAGCTCCGGGTCGGAGTTGACCGCACCCCACGCCCGGCCCGCTGCGGCGGCGACGCGGGACGGGCTGACGAGAGGAGCTTTGTGCCGGCCATGCCAAAGGGGGCGGGGCGGGTAGGCCCAGGGCCGTAGGCGTAGGACGGGAGGGGGCAAAATGCGCTCACGTCGACGTGCCGTCCCGTCTGGTGGCGACGCTCCGATAAACGCCCGTTCGTCCATTTTAATTAAATGTTGCCTTTTGTGAGGGCGCGATAGCGATGGCGATAAAACATGTCTGGTTCAGTGCGTTTGTTTACCATTATTTTAATGACTTCTGAAAATCGGCGTTGCGATTTTTCGCAAAGTGTGGTTTACATTTGGAAATGTGAAAACATTTTAAAATTTCGTTTGAAAATTATATTTGAAATATAAATTTCATATACGACATGTAATAATTATTTTGACATATTTCATTAAATATGTAAATATTCCTCCCTTTGTAAATATTTCGTCTCTATGGGAAGCATTAATATATAATTAAGTTGGGTTAAGGGCGTAGAAAATGTCAGATTATTTTGATAAAAGTCAACTTCTGATAGAGAGAGAAGGGTGATAAATTCTTAGGTCGGTATTACAGTGGGTATTTCAAGAAGATGAAGAGAAAACTTGGGAATTGTCAGTCACCCCTTTGCGCAAGATATTACTTCGGAATCCAGCTAGAATTAACATGCATGAACTGCAAATATAGTTGACGGGTGTGATCGGTCAGGAATGAGCTCTCTTGACAGTGGTTTCGTTCAAATTAATAATTATTTACCAATAAAGAACCACCTCTGAGAAAGCTCGCACTTATGACCTTTAGATTAACAATGTTTCATTGGTGAAAAGCACTACATTAGCTAAAAGAACTACATTGCAACAAACAATAATGTATTGGTTCTTTCGTGCATAAACACATGAAGGAGTGTATCAATTCATTCATTCTTGAATTTTCATTCATGTTCTACCTTTGAATTCATTGCATTTTTCTTTGATTCGTTGGTTGGTTGGTTGTTAATGATTCCGGGCACGTCAATTACCGTGGTCATTAGTCCCGTTAGTGTAGTGCATGTTTTTACTCGGGAGATGGCGGTGATCTTCCCCCACTGGATGGCGAGATCCGGTGCAACCTACCACCTGCTAGCGGGATTTCCCCCTAACCAGGACTCTCCTACCAGCGGGGCACCGCCCCAGCTGGGACAAGCTCTATGATCCCGAACGAAACTTTTATGTTGAATCATTTCGTGGCAGTTGACATGCAGGATGCAGCCAAGGCCACCTAGCGGGCAGCTCCCTAACCCTATCCTCGCAAGCTGACGCAGGTGACAGTTGTACCAGTCCGCCTGCGACGGACTACTATCAATCCGCCTGCGAGGGTATAGTGCGCTAGTCAAACGGGATCAAAGTGAAATTACGATACAATTTATTTTCAATAAAATTCAAGGGAAAAATTACTAATAATAAGAGAAATTAAAACTGACAAGCATAATATAATATCAAATGCAATTTTAATGTACACAAGTTTTGCAATTTCAATGTGCACAATCGAAAGAAACATTTCCTAAAACGATTCCCAATAAATTAAGTGTCAATACATGGTTTGTAAACTTCTCTGTGATTAGTCAGAAATTTGTATCATAATGAAATCAGTATCGTTATGAGTATCATTGTGCAATTGGTTGCAGCCAACAAATGACAGAATTATACAATGGGAGTAGAAAAAGAAAAATACTACGTGCGCATTTCAAGTGTGCCTCTCATCGTCTTGGCCATCCAATGGGAATGAGAGAGAGAGAGAGAGAGAGAGAGAGAGAGAGAGAGAGAGCGAGAGCGAGAGCGAGAGAGATTTTTAAACATGCATCTATTCATCATCATCCGCCATTATGAGGTCATTGTTCATTTCTTTCCCAAATTAGACTGTTTCGATACGTAACATGGAGGCACAAAGAAGAATCATTGCTAAACAATTCGAAGGAGAAGTGTAATTTACAAAGTCAAAGTAGAGTAGTAGTTTACAAAATCAGAGTGAGTCAAAGACTCCGTTCTTGGTCTGCGCTATCCTAGAATCCATCAACTTATTTAGAATTAATTAATTCTTCATGTATTCACTTAATATCTTTATGAATAAGTGACCTCCTTCATTCACGATTACTCTCCTCCATTCACTCATGTTTGATTTACGAACTCCTGGATTTGATCACTGGTTCATATATCTATCGGTTTTTGTTCACGTATCTATTTTTTTCTTTGACATTTAACACACAGGCACGTCGCAAAAACATCCGTTCTTAGGACTATTCCAAAGAGAAAGAAAGTTCTTCGTACAAAACTCAAAATTCCCCCTCTTGTTTTTCGCTAAGTGAGAGTGAGATATGCTTGACTTTCATTGGCCAGTCAATTCATCACCATCATCCGTTTTGAAGTCGTTCTTTTCATTTCCAAGATTTAGACCATTCCGAGTGAAAACAATCCCATTTTAATTCACTGATTTCTTCATGCATTCTTTCTTAATATATCTTCCTTTTTACATTCCTTCCGAATCTTACATCCAACCACACTTTCATGAATCATTCCATTCATTCGTTAATTCATTCATTTTTACATTTCCTTTATTTACTCGAGCTTGAATTATCAATACTTAGATTTGTTCACAAGTCAAATGAAGTACATTAATTTATTTTTGCACTTCCTTCATTCACACGTGTTTGACTTACGAACCCACACATTTGTTCATTGGTATAGATCTATTCACCGGTACTTCATTTTCTTCCCTAGTCATTTAACAGGGCGGACCCAGAAGACAACCGTTCCTAGGGCGAATCCAAAGAGAAGAGAAAGGCAGGTGCTTGGTGCGCAGCTCAAAGGCCCCGCTCTTGTTCTTCGCTATCCAAGTGGGAACAGAGGGGATGGGGCTGGTCTTTCAATCAGCCGCACCCCTCAATCCGCCCAGAGCCTCCGCCGCCGTCGTCGCCACCACCACAGCCACCATCACTGCCTCGCCGCCACCACCACCGCCGCCCCCCCCCCGCCGCCGCCGCCGCCCCCGCCGCCGCCGCCGCCGCCGCCGCCGCCGCCATCGCCGCTACCGTTCATCGCCGCTACCGTTCATCGCCGCCGTCGCTACCGCCTCCGCGGCCGTTGCCACCGTTGCCGTTGTCGCCGCCGCCGCCGCCGCCAGCGCCGCCGCCAGCGCCGCCGCCATTGCCTCGCCGCCACCACCACCGCCGCCGTCGCTACCGCCTCAGCGGCCGTTGCCGCCGTTTTCGTTGTCGCCGCTGCCACCGTCACCGACACCGTCACCGTCACCGTCACCGCCCCCGCCCCCGCCACTATCAGCGTCAGCGTCAGTGACCCCATCACCGTCACCGCCACGCCACTGCCGCCGTCGCTACAGCCTCCGCGGCCGTCGCCGTCGCCGCCGCCACCGCCGCCTCCGCCTGGCGCCCCGCCAGCGCCGCCTCCGCCGCTGCTAACGACGGCATCGGAGCTGCAGAGGGCGCGGCGCTTTCTTGCCCCTTGATTATCGCCGCGACACGGCGGCTGCTCCGGAGGGCGCGGCGCCGAGGCGTTGCCCATCCGCACACAAACGCCGCGCAAGACGAAAAACTAGGCCCAACCATACGCGCGCGCAGCCCAAGTCAAGAGGAGGCAGCAACTCCATTCATGGACCCCCTTTTTGTTGGACTGTTTAAAAAAATTTCTTACGACATAGTTTACTATGAAATGAATAAAACATTCCACAAAGAGAATGAAATAATAATTTTAATGAGGCAATTGGAGCCTTGGACCAAATGACGGTCTAAGTTACGATTTATGAACTTTCAAAAACTAGCAGAAACGCAACATGCTACTTCCACTCATGCATTTTACCACTACACTGATAACATAAACTTTTATTCCATGAATTGTTTTTGTTATATTCTGTTTGTACATACATAATATATTCAAGGTGATTATGATACTCCAAATATCATTATTCCACGAAAAAATGTGATTTCCAAATATTCTAACATAGAACGTTATTCAGCACAATGGTTTAATTTTATTGTAATGATTTCTTTATCTTAATAAACACACTCAGTATTTTTTATAATAATTTCTTTCTTGTTATGCAATCATGGCGTTTCGACCCTATTTTTAAACATTTAATGTCTAGGTTTGTTGACATCCCATCATAAAAAATTAGCACCTTAAAAAAATGTTATTGGTATAAAAATCTGGTCAAGACATAAACTTCATCTGGTCAACTGGTATGACAGAAGTCGCTTTTAAAAATTGGTTACAGACACTCAGAATTTACTTATTGAGGTATTATACAGATCATTTTTAACAGTTTAATTAATAAATTCAATTAAAATTATGTTAATCGTTTAAATGATTGACTGGGGCTCTGAAGGCCTGTTTCCTATATGTCATATAACAATTTCCCAAATTTTCTCATCAGATAGCGGAAAATGAGGGATTATACATATTTAATGAAATAAAAGTATTTTATGGGCTACGCGGCCCCTTTCAGAATATTTTTATAAATATATTTCTTCACTTAAGTTAAAAACGATTTTCAAAATGCGTCACATTTCTTGTGTGCCGACGATATGAGATACGTGTTAGTATATCCTTGGCCTCCGCATCACAATCACGATTTGAAAATATCCATAGCTTAGACAGAATTCCAACACATCTATTCGCTTCCCGCTGAGCAGTTACTTTTGTAAGCAGATTCTACTAGGGTAGTCAATATTGTTATACGCCCCGATAACATTATAAAACCTAGCCTGATAAAAGAATTAAATTTGCCTATTAAAATCATTTTTCGTATGTATAAAAATACAGTTATTTGTTGGGTGTAAATACTGTAGTTAATTTCAGAGCTGTTACGTTATTTCCCGTACTATGAGTAGCAATAAACAGCATCGAGCAAAAGCTTTATCAAATTCTGAACCAAAATCTAGTTTAGCTTTATGAACTATCATCTCGCAAGTGTAATTAATTTTGTTTGAAATGTTGAAACGTCGGACGTTGCTAGCAAAACAAACCCTGTCATATTCCGAGAACCTGTGCTTAACAGCAAAGGAAATACCGCCAACGAAAAGATGGCTAGAAAACAGATATGTTAGATGAAGAACTTACTAACATTCAATGATTAAACGCTCAACTTCACGTTTGGTGGCAATAAATAATGACAATCGTCTACTATTCTTGTGTATGAAATGCAATTACAAGGTATAAATAGGCAGAAATATGATATTGAGACTGTAAGGGAGAATCTATTTGAATATAACAGACTAATTAGTTATGGGATCTTCGACACTCAACTCTTCTCTAGCGCTAACTAGTAGCAATAAGCGAGTATAATAATGTCAATCACGCGAAAAAATGTATCGGCAATAGCCCAGTGAGAACTACTACAACTGCAGGTTTCGCCTCCGCCTTTCTACATACTACAAACCACAGATACTATATCAGATGTTTCTAGTGTTGCTAGATACTGTCGTATGTAAATATAATATTCGCAGCTTTGAGAAGTATACTGAAAAATATAACTAAGATAAATTCAATCATATTCAACGCTTTTCTTTAAGCATTCTTCTTACGATGGAAGTTGCTTCGGGTGCTGCTCCCGCATTCGTCTGGAAGTCTTCAGGACGACCCTCGCTAGGTTAAATACAGTCATCAAGGAGAAGTCAGCGGACGGTTGCTAGAAAGTGTTCCATGGTTTCTGCAAACACTACCACCGAATGTCTCAATAAATGGGACTCTGACTGCAAGCGATCTTTCCTTCCTTATCCTAACACGCATAGGCACATTTACAAAGACTACTCTCCCGCACTAGTCGACTAGTCTCCCGCACTTCCGATCAATCGGAAGCTTAGAGCTGTTCTGGCTGTGGAGGTATCCCGATGAGGGAAATATCTGGAGTGAAGAACCCGCATTCCGAGGTGAAGGTCTGTGGCGAAACTCACGTTTCAGCAAATAAGCAACACTGCCACCTCCCGGGCACCACCCTTACGGAACTAATGTCTATAGTAGGTGGCAAGCGCGAAAATGCTGAACAATCGATAAATCAGAAAAACCGCTGGCACTGTTGATCTGACCAATCATCCTACAAAACTTACTCCTGGCAGGTGCCACAACCATGCAAATTTTGTACACATAGACCCCATTTCCAGCCCCCGCACGTGATCGAATTTAAGATCTTTCATTCATCGGCACTGCTGATTGTCACGTTACTGTAATGTTCGTTGGTACCTGCGTTGTCTATTGGAATGGCAGGGAATTAATATTTTACCGTATCGCAGACACCCGACTTATCCTTTACCAGCAATAAGCGACGACAATATTGCCAATCACGCGAACAAAGTCTCGGAAATAACCCGGTGGGAACGTGGCCAACCCACGTGCACTCTCCCTCCTGCGCTCTTGACATCCGCTCGAGACAATCGCTCCACCCGCCGGCACAGAAGAATTAATGAGAGAGCATTCCGGGGTGAACGGCGTCCGTGACCTTAATTGCGGGCGGATCGAAGGCCGGGCGAAGGTTGCACTGCTCCCACGCAGCTCTGCAGGAGCTTGCAGTAGGAGGCGGTCGCACGCAACAATCTTTTGCTGCGGGTGCACGCGACAGTCCTCTGCGACGCACGCACGCAACATGCAACGTCGTGTGCGTGTGCGGCCGATAAGAGCGCGCTGCAAGTCGAGCGTTGAAATGTGTTAAATCACTTCGCCGAAAGCGAGGTCGTTGTGGGGTCAAGTCGAGCTTTTTTTTGGTCGACCTGAATAGTCCCGAGCACGATACGTCGCTTTTCGAGATAGGAGTAAATTACGCAAGCACATAACGGTGCTAGCGGCAAAGGTACACGAAGTCTCTTCCGATTTTTATATGTGGTGATTTACAGTAGAAAATTAAAATATAACATTCTCGTAATTTATTTTATCAAGTAAATCAAATTTAGGGGATGAAAGAACTCAATGTAGAGGCAAATGGTTGCTCGCAAGTAGTCCCTTTGAACGAAATCATTTTGAAAATAATTCTTAAAAAAATAATTTGTTTACCTGGTTTCCTATTCAAAAGGCTTTGAATCCCTCCAACAATTTTCAAATCTACAACAAAGCCTCCGTACATTTATTTATAAAAATCAGCAAAAAAATGTATTTTGCACGCTGGACAGACACACGTTTCAGTGTTTTACGATTTCTCGAAGTAACAAACAAGTTTTACACTCCGAACGTTCATTTATCATACAATGATGTAGAATATCCATGAACAATTTATTGAGTATCACATATTTTGCTTCAGATTCATGTTACATTGAGTTGATTTATCGGGTTTCGTTTGCAATAAAAATAGAACTTTTGGCTGGAATTTTGAAATGCATTAGAATATGGCCCCATAAAAGTGTGTTTCTGTGGTAAAGGTTCCAGTAATAAAACGTACGGGTGTTATAAAATGCATTTCCTGATTTTCAGTCCCAAAAATTAGGTCTATGCAAATTACAGAATAGAGTTAAAGGTAGTAACAAGATTCGAGTTGGAGTAGGAGGAAGTGGTGTTTAAGGTAGAGGGACTGGTGAAGTTGGAGTTGCAGGGAGGTTATTGGAAGAGAGTAGAGCGTTGGTTGTGAGTAAAAATTTGGAAGCGGAGAGGAAGAGAGAAACATGAAAGCGCGGATAAAATATAGTGCTGAAAGAGAAGTCATAGCTAGATAGGATGGGGGTCGTGAGGTGAGGGAGTCGTAACTGAAGGGGAGATTGGGAGATTGAGGGAAAAAGGAATGAAGAACCAGATGGAGAGAAAGCGTCGCAGTTTTGGCAATGTCGGGAATAGGGGAGAAGAGAACCGGTTTAATCCTCGATGCACGCGGGATGGCGGACCGGGTCAGAGACACGCGAAATTGAACGGTATGAAGCGAGCAAACGCCGGCTTAGGCCGATCCCCGAGTAAATCACGGCATTATCGGCATGTCAGTGCGGCCGGGCTTTTTAATTGGAGCAACGCCATGACGCAGCCTTCCTCGCCTCCACTGGGCACACCGACTGAGTTCAGCTCAGAGCCGCTGTATCAGCAGCGTCCCTGAACGAGAGCTTCTGGGATTCGAGCAGCGGTGGCGGATTTTTGACACTATTGTGGGAATTCGGATGTGGTGTTGTTGACGTTCTTATGAGAAGAAATAAAAGAGGTCATCTTCGTCAACATATTATATTGATGAAGATGACCTCTTTTATTTCTTCTCTTTTGGACACTAACTAGATAGCTAGGTCGAATCCAACCGCTGTCTGGACAAGAATTCTCGCCTGACTAATCGGCAGTTTTCTGTGTTTTCTTGTATTAAAGCAGTACCCTATCGGCCACACAAGCGACATTTCCCTCCTCTTTCTTATCCCATATTCTCAGCTTTCATGTACGCTCGAACATGCACTATACTACCACACATGTCGGGAGACCTGTAGGAAGCTTATCCCGACTGGGGCGGTTCCGTACTTGGAGGAGATACCTGATGGGGAACAAACTTGCAAACCCACGTAGAAATAGTCGCCATCCAGCGGGGAAGAAGACACCACTTTCCGGGATAAAACATTCACTACACTAATGGGACAATAGTAGTTGATGCACCCGAAACATCAATTGATCAATCTAGGTATGGGTCACATTGCCACATTCACGATAGGGCGTCCAACAACATGCTGTTGAACCATTTGGAGGGCCGCCCTCGGTGGCGTACGTTGTTGAACTAGGAGTCACATACGTGAAGTCTGAGGTTGGGGGTTCGAGTCCTCCGTAAGACAATGCTTATACAACGTAATTTTAGCATAGTTTTCTTCTCCTGTAACCCCGTTTACACCATGTATTTTATCATATGCTATTTAACAGTCTGGAAGGCGAAGAAACGACATAAAATGAAAAGAATGAGGTGAATGTATTTTTTATCAACACCCCAAATTTGATGGTTGGTGACTTAATAACCTTACATACGACTACTACCTCCAGCTTGGAATATTAAAGTTGTACTAAGGAGAGGCAGTTTATTTTATGGACAATATACGCGTCGTTTGAGAATGACTCCTAATTCGGCGAAGCTCAAATGGATGCCTTCTCTGAGCATCTTGGATTGCTTTGCTGGTGCCAACTCGCCCACCGCATTGCGTCGCATCGTGCGGAGTCGCCCACGCCAATTAGAGACCATTACTGTAAAAGAAACCACCACTGCAACCAGGGCTGATAAAAAGGTGACCTTAACATAAAGAATTTATTTTATTTGTTTAATGGTGTAAATTCAAGAAAGACGGCACAACTGCTGCAGTTGTGAAGTTGGAAAACTCAACATGGCCTTCGCCTGGTTGATTAATTGATTATTTCATGTTTCGCGCGCGTCAAATGCTATAGTCATTTGTCGCGTAATAATAGCGCAAGTGATTACCAGGGGAGGTGGTGGGATTCTTCCTCGCTGGATGGTGAAGTTCGGCGCCTACCTAATGGACGGCTTGAGGATTTCCCCATCCAGTTCCTCCTCTCACCAGGGCACCGCCCCAACTGCACTAAGCTCTCAACTGGTCTCCCGACATGTGTGGTACTGTAGTTCACGTGAGTGTAAGTGGGTGTAAGTTAGAGGTGACAATGGGACAAGGATGAGGAAGGAAATAACGCGCGCGATCCATGGTCCGTTTAATAAAACAATTGACGACATGGTCCGTTTGTTAGGCTACTGTTCCATCATTCCCCTGGTATTGTTTGTAGAAACCACAGAAAACTACGAATCAGAGTAGCCGGTCACGAGAATTCTCCTCCAGGCAGTAGTTGCATTTGACATGGTTTTCTGGCTAGTGCACATATTCCTGTCAGCGATGACTCGATTCCTAGGATTTTCCACAAAGAGATCATCGCCAGGCCTTTCCGGAAATACGTTCGTATTGAGATATAATTACAATGATGATGAAGATGTTGATCAAGTAACGGGCTTTAAGGTCTAAAGAGAGACAGGGAAAAGAGAAAAACCCGATGAATCCTACTGCGAATCAACAACGTCCATCGCAAATTCTAAATGGTTTGGACTGGATCCCAATCCATTCCAATTCCAAAACTCCGGCGGCGGAAGGTTAGCATTCAGTGGGTCGCTCACATTGACATTTAAACAGTTATATGTGAAATAACCAAATCTCTCCTGCGCTCTTTTCCCGTCAACACCGAGGCATCTCATTGAGACTATTTATCCTCGGCTCTTCTCATTCATAATCAAAGTTTCAGAGTAGCTAACAAGAAACATGGAAGACATGAACCAATTCGAGTCAATTGATAGTTTGATTTTTTCGTGTTTTCGGGCGCGTCAACTGCTTTGGTCATTAGTCCCGTTAGTGTAGTGCATGTTTTTCTCGAGAGATCGCGGTGATATTTCCTCGGTGAATGGCGAGATCCGGCGCCGACCTACCGTCGGCTAGTGGGGTTTCCCCCTAACCAGGACTCTCCCACCAGCGGAGCATCGCCCCCAGCTGGAACAAGCTCTAAGCACCCGGCCGGTCTCCCGGAATATGTGATAGTGTAGTGCATGTTAGTGGAGAGGATAATACAAGGAAGAAGAAGGACAGATCGCGCGCCGTCCGCGGCCCGTTTGGTAGGGTACTGCTCCGGCATTCACCTGGTGTTGATCGGAGAAACCACGGAAAACTACCGATCAGAGCAGCCGGCCGCTAGAATTCTCCTCCAGACAGCGACTTAATTCGACCTAGCTGAAAAGCTAGTGTCGAAAATCCTGCCGCCGTCAGGACTCGAACCTAGGACCTCCCGTTCAGAGGCGCTACAGTGACATCAGTTAATACACTGAGCTACCGCTCCCTGTCAATTCGGGTGAAGAAAAAGTGCATACCTTAACGACCTTCACCCATTATTCAATGCAAATAATTGTTTGTTTGTGTCGATTATGCTTGCTTTGAATTCTTTACTTCAATCAATACACTGTAACTGTCTTATAGTGGTAAATCGAGCGACTATTTTCATTTTAATATTTTTTTTATTTCTACTACGCAAGTTCATAATAATATTTTTAAAACATAAATCAGTGTCCATGATTATTTATCTTCGTGCTTCAACCACGTGGTAAATAATTCCATAAGTGTAGTGCACACTATATATTTTGAAAGTGGCGGTATACTTTCCACTTTGGAACATTAGATACAGCGCCGACGAACACGTCTCCTTGCAGGTTTTTCACTCTCAAGATGTGTGCCCTCATCGGAAGCGCCAGCCGGGTTACGCTCTGAGCTCTCGAGTAGACTTCCGATAAGTGTGATAGAGTAATGCATGTAACTATGTATGCGAAAAAGGGAGAGAAAGGAAGAAGGATGAGGGAAAGAGGATTTCGTGCTTTTTTTAAAAGTGTTGTTTTTAGATTTGCCTGGTATTGATCGGAGATAAACGGAGATTCTCCTCCAGCGGCAGATATCTAATATCAAAAACCCGCCTCCATCGGTCTCAAGATACCTACAATCATCCGCTGAACGAAGCTCCGAAGTCACAAACCAAAGAAGCTTGAGTACGACGTATCAGACGTTGGGTTGTAATGTGTTACCTCCGCTGGCCATCTTAGAGTGCGTTGGTGTCGGCAACTCGCCCACCGCCTGGCATCGCGTGGCGCGGCGCCGCCCACGCCAATTAGCGACCACTTGGACCGCGCGCGCGCGTCCCGTCGACGGACGATTTCCCCAGACGCAGCGCGTCGCCAATTGCCGCTCTCGCCCCCCCCCCCCCAGGTCCCTCACGGCCCACTGTTGCCCGCGCCGCCATCACCTCGGTCCCTTGCACGGCCCCGCATCTCTCCCCCCGACTGGGTTTGGTTTGTATTTTTTTTTTTTTCGTGTTTCCGGACGCGTCAACTGCTTTGGTCATTAGTCCCGTTAGTGTAGTGCATGTTTTTTCTCGGGAGATTGCGGTCTTCCCCCGCTGGATGGCGAGATCCGGTGCCGACCTACCGTCGGCTCGTGGGGTTTCCCCCTAACCAGGACTCTCCCACCAGCGGGGCACCGCCCCAGCCGGGACAAGTTCTAAGCTCCCGACCGGTCTCCCGGAATATGTGGTAGTGTAGTGCATGTTAGTGTGTGTGTGTGTAAGGGGGAGAGGATAGGACAAGGAAGAGGAAGGACAGATCGCGCGCGGTCCGTGGCCCGTTTGGTAGGGTACTGCTCCTGCATTTACGTGGTGTTGATCGGAGAAACCACGGAAAATTACCGATCAGAGCAGCCGGCCGCTAGAATTCTCCTCCAGGCAGCGACTGAATTCGACTTAGCTGAACAGCTAGTGTCGAAAATCCTGCCGCCGTGGGGAGTGGGAACCTAGGACCTCCCGGTCACAGGCGCTGCAGTGACATCAGTTGATGCACTGAACAACTGCTTCCGGTTCTCCTCCCGACTGGGGTTAGCTCCGAGTCAGCATTGCCACTGTACAGTGACGCTCACCGGGAGGTTCTAGGATCGGTGGCAGGATCTGCGTCACTAGCTTCGTGGGTAGGTCGATTTTAGTTGCTGTCCGGAAGAGAATTGTAGTGGTTGACCGCTCTGATCGGTAGATTTCCATGATTTCTCAAATCAATACCAGACCAATGCCGGAGACAAACGAACCGCGAGCGATCTTTCCTTTGTCACACTTGTCTCTTGCTGTCCTCTGACACGTATACTACACTTCCATGCACTACATGCACTCGAGTACTGTACCGACATACCGGAAGACCAGACGCGAACTTAGACCTTATCCTGGCTGCGGAAGTGCTCTTCTGGGGGAGATACCTGAGCGAATTCTGTTATAAACCGTGGTATAGGTCGGCGCCGGATCTCATATTTCAGCAGGGGAAGGAATCACCTTCACATCCCGCGATTACACATTCACCACATTAACAGGACTAATGCCCCCTAAAGCAGTTGACGTGCCTGGAAACATCAATCAATCACCCATTCAACCATCACTCCATCACTAATCTCGCCATGACCCCGCCGCATCCGCGCCATCGCCCTGCCGCCGCCGCCGCCGCCGCCACCGCGTTTTTCTCCCGCCCCGGCGCGTGGCTGGCGACGAGGAGCCGTACCTCGTCGGGCGCCGCTGGGCCCTTCCTCCCTCCCGCCCCCACCTCCCCCACCTACTCCGCAACTTTTTCGCGCTCGTTACCTCCGAGCGATGCGAAATTGGCTCCGTCTGCTCTTCCTTGTTCCGCGCGTGTATCGATTTGCGCGCGCCCGCTCGATCGGGCGGAATGGGTTTAGACAAAAAAGTGTGTTTTTCTTTCTGCGAAGACAATTTAATGGTTCTTGAAATTCTTTGAAAGTCGCTGTAGAGCAGTTTGTTTTTGCGCTAGGTTTTGCACTTATTTTGCTCCCGCCTGTACACCATATAAGTAATAAAACATCACTCATTGAGTTCCTCGAATTCTTTTTAACTCATTCACACTCTTTATAATACGCAATATATGTTGACAAAGAAGCTAAACTTTGTGTCGTAAAGACCCAAAGATCTGTACCCCAAGGATCAGTTTCAGTTCAATTTCAACAGTCAAGTTATGTGATCTTTTTTGTAAAAGTATTTGTAATGTCAATGTGGAACGAAAGAAAAAATATCACGTCTGGTCCTGGTTTATTAAAATGAGAGTGAAATTTTACCTGACACCTGAAAAAATAATTTTAACTATAAATGCCGTAATAATGTTAATGTCAGATTTCAAGAACTTCTCATTCACTTTAAGAAATCTTGTGTTACAAAAAACAAGACCTCTTATTGGTAAACCAAAGTATTGAATCAGTTGTGGAGATAGCAGTAGAGCATTTGAAACAATATTATTAGATTTGGTGAACGGATGTTATTCTTAGTGATGATAAAAATTTAATAAAGCATATCAATAAAGTTCTTCAGCATTTTATTAGTTCAAAATGGGTGAACAAAAATGCTGTAACCGTTATTGATTTGCATATAATTCACTCGTCCCTGACGCAAACAATAAAAGATGCGAATACAAGTCCTCTAGCCTTCGGACCCACGGAAGGAAGCAATTTTGACTCTGATCGGAAAAGAATGTTCGTGAGGTATGCACTGAATTTTTAAAATTTAAATAAGTTTCTTCTGCAATAATTACATTGCTGAGGATAATATAATTTTGATATTAGTTGCGTACTTTTGAACTATACCTAATGTCAAGATAATAATTTTCGAAATTACGTACTTCAAAAAGTTAATGTTTTTGAAAAATCATTGATTGCAGACGTTCAAAAGAACTCTCTTCCCTTGTATTGAATTAAAACTTCCTTTTTGTCAGATGTAGTATAAGAGAAATTATGAATACTACTAAAAAATAATATAAACTTTTAAAGTACATTTTCAAATTGTACAAAGCATTACAGCAAAAATAACTTGTATTGGATGAGTAATTATAGAAAGTAAATATATTGACAGTAAATATAATATTTTGGTTTCTGTTTGCGCATAGTATGCACATATGTAACTTTATATCAACACGGATGACTTATTCAAAATATTGCTTCATTTATTTTGTTGTTTTTAATAACTTGTTGATCCTGCTACGGGAATAACTGCAATTCACAAAAAAAGTGTTAAATTGGTTTTTATTTTCCTTTTCAAAAAGGTATTATTCGCAGTATTTTGTAACCTTACTGAGCACAAAATTGCCAATATTGTTCATACTCTTTCACAACTGCATTGTTTATTCGAGATGTATCTCTTCAATGCATCCTCTTCAAAGTTATTGGCGTAAGTTGTTTTCAATCTGATATTTTGTATGTTCTCAGCAATCAGTCATCGCGAATGCAAGTGACTCAAAACACTTCTTACGAGTGACATTGTTGCAGATTAGGTCACTTCGAAAGTTTGCGATATTCTCATATACCAAAATGACGAATCATTTTTATTATGGAAATGTCATTTTATATGAAATAGAGAGACGATCGCGAGGGAATTGCTATGAGACCAATAAACAACCGGTTTTGATTGATTGATTTTTTCGTGTTTCCGGGCGCGTCAACTGTTTTGGTCATTAGTCTCGTTAGTGTAGTGCGTGTTTTTCTCGAGAGATGAAGGTGATCTTCCCCCGATGGATGGCGAGATCCGGCGCCGACCTACCGTCGGCTAGCGGGGTTTCCCCCTAACCAGGACTCTCCCACCAGCGGGGCACCGCCCCAGCCGGCACAAGCTCTAAGCACCCCATCGGTCTCCCAGAATATGGTAGTGTAGTGCATGTTAGTGTAAGTGTGTGTGTAAGGGGAGAGGATAGGACAAGGAAGAGAAAAGATAGATCGCGCGCGATCCGTGACTCGTTTGTTAGGGTACTGCTCCGGCATTTGCCTGGTGTTGATCGGAGGAACCACGGAAAGCTACCGATCAGAGCAGCCGGCCGCTAGAATTCTCCTCCAGAAAATAAACAACCGGCGTTAAGGATCATTTTCGTTAGGTTGAAATGACAGAGCAGAGGTGGAATAAGCATTGTTTTGAGCGACAAAAGTAAAATTTATAAAATTCTGATGCTTCCGAATTTTTAGAAGAACATTGATTCTCTAGAGCAATACGGCGGGTCGGCTCGTGATATATTTTACTAGATCGAGGAAAGACTGTAATTGACAGTTGTTTAAATTAACTATCGTTTTTTATTTTAGGACAGAGCGTTCTTGTAGGAAGTAAAATTCGTGTCTAGGCGTCCACCCGAGACGCAAGTGAGGGAAGTCACGGATTATAATAGTAACGCCAGGAGAATTTGGAACCAGACACGGATAATAGGCGAGGACTTTATCCAGAAGCAAGATTCTGTTGCGTCGATGGAGAAGGTTCTACGGGGCGCCATGGAACGAAGAAGGGGAGAGCGCGCGAAGACCCACGAATGAACAGCAAGGTTTATAATTATTGCAATACAGAGAAAACTGGTCATGACCTAAGAATGATTAATTTTTGATGATCATAATAAATTTTAATTTTTTAAGTTGAAAGAAGGCTGATTATCATTGTTCGTTACGTGCAATCCAGCATTTTAATAAGATTTTCAGATTCCTCGCTACTCCGTATGGATGGCAGATTGAATAATTTGTTGCAGAGTAAGTGGCAACAATTATGAACTTCGAATCCCAATTAACTGAGCTAGCCCAACATAATTTTGTAAAAAGAGATATTTAAATTACGTAGGAATCATTAGGTTTCAAGTGTAACCTTTTCCTGGCGCCCAAATTGCATTTATCAGAAATAATTATGTTTAAAAATGTCCCTCCAAATGAGGCTTGTTTTTAAATAGAAAGACGGGACTTGTTTCTAATTGGCACCGGTCAACGTCAGGCATGTTTCAATATTATATATTGCTTTTTAAAAATACGGAAAATCCAGCACCCATATGTATGATAGCAACAATTTTAAGTCAAAAATTAAACTTTGTAGTAAAATAAGCTAATATTAAGTCTAATATTTTGAATCTGTCGCAGTACTTTCTCTAAACAGTAATATGCTCTTTTTCGATACATTTCCTAATGTATATTTCTTTTAGCGTTTCACTGATGTATGAAGTATCTAAAACAAAGAAAAAAGTGTGTTTCCAATTTTATTTTGGATTATTTATATATCTTCTTACATAAGAATTTTGATTCTTTACAGGTTTTATACATTCTTTCATATATTTCCTTCGATATCTTAAAGTGTCTTTACATAAATTATTGTTAAAAGTTTCTTAGGATTACGTCTTTATGGCACTTATGTTTACAAAGGAAATCTCTAGAAAGGTGTAAATTAAAAAATTGTATGAGTGGAATGCAAATTTTGAAGTACATGACGCCTTAATTATAGACAAACACAGAAATACATTAAACATGTTGAATATGGAAACGACACTTCACTGAAATTACCATTTTCGTGGATCAGACTTCTACCATACAAAGAACTTAATTTCCCACGATTCGTGATTCAATTACAATGTGTTTATCAATCTACATTATATCAGTGTCGAAGTTCAAAATTTATTTCTGTTTCAGCTTTTGGAATGTTAAACTGATGATTAATAATAAATTGATAAATATAATTAGAAATCACTAAAAAACATATGTTAATAGAAATATATTCTACTTGATTGAAACCGCCTAGTACATTTGAATAGCTTGGGTATCTGAAATAATTTTTAATTTTTCATTATTAAAGGATTGCCACGATTGATATGTCAACTAACTGACTTCCTCTTGAAGTTGATTGTTAATCTATTTTATTTTTTCTATTTAACCCTACATGACTTATGAGCTAAATTTAAAACAGTAGGTTCAGTTTCTTACATTCTCACTATGGAGTAGAGAGAAAGTTATGAATTGCTGCGCGAAAAAACGGAGACTTTTCGGCAGAGAACTCTTATTACAGGGTCGTGGTAACAAAAAAGTGGATATATCTACTTGTTAAATTTAGAAAAACAAATTCTTTAACGCGTGGTGTAGCCAGAATACATGTTTCTCGGTCCTTGATACAGAAAAATCGAATGACAGCAAAACTTCTGTCTGTCCGTCTGCCCGTCTGTCTGTCCATGTGTGAACAATGCTAGTGGCTAAACCGTTAAGCCGATTTTCTCCAAAATTGATATTTTTCATTAAATCTGGCTGATGTTGCGGCCCCTTGAATTTGAAACTAATATTTTAATTTTAGGGTACTTTACATGAAGCCTCTGGGACATTTTCCAAATTTTCAAGAAAATGGCTTCATCGTTTTTCATTATTTTTGTTGGACAGTTGAAGGACGTTTAAGAGAATGATGCAAGTCTCATGTTTGCTGAAAAATCCTTTGCTGGTTTTTCGAAAATGTAAAAGTTCAAACTTTTTCGGAGTCTTCTTACAACTAAAATATCAAAGAAAGAAATTTTCTCTCTTAATGAAATCTGTTCCTTAAAGGCAGATTTTGAAATAAGTTCATGTAAAATTTTTCGAAAATCTAAGTACTTTCCGCGTAAATTTGCATGAAAATACGAGCGAGAAAGAACGTTCTGTTTTACCGCCACTAGTTTACTGCAGAGTTTCAAACAGGGAAAATATCTCAATTACTTCCAAGGTCCTCGACCACTGCTTTAATGACATGACACGAACCAATATTCAGTGATCAGTAAAGGGATTATCAAAACATGCTAATATATAAACTGCAATCACCATATCGTCACAGATCGTGAAATGGATTCGCTGCCCTCAAAACACAACCCTCTCGTTACTCGCTTGGAGAAGTAAACAAACCAGTGGAATTTATTTACGATGAGGGAATGGAAATATACTGCCTATTTCTATAGAAAACCGTTTTGAATTAATAGCAGTATTGTATGAAGAGATATAATGTGTGAACTTGCCTACAAATTGTGTTAATTTTAGGACTTTCAGAACTAACTTTTGTTTTTGTCGATTAATACAAATGTGAGCAGTGATTAAAAGTATCATGGGGCAATGGATAGAATGTATGAATATTTTTAATGCCATTGTATACTGAACATTAGTAAACTTCATATTATAGTAAGTAGCAAGTATAATTATAGGTTATAGTAAAATTAGTATAATAGAAATTAAATAAACCACGTATTCTTTTTAATCACTTTTATATAACAAAACAAAAATATACCTTAAGGACGAGGACTTTAGTGTTTCTTGGAGGAGGGAGGGCTTGAAGAATAGTCGGAAATAAAGAATGCGTATAATTCCATATAAAATGACATGTTTGCCATAGGAGACGGTGAGAGCTGCAGAAGTGAATGCGGGGGGAAGGGGGAGACATGGGCCGAATGGGAGGGTGACGAACAGTTGTAGCCACCGACTAGCTTGATGATTTGATGTCATTGGGTCGGAGATGAGGATAACAGGCATCTGAATCCAGTGCAGGTTACTTTCCAGTGCAGGGCATCTGAATCCAGTGCTGGTGTAACGGTTAGCGTATCAGGCTGTTATACCCAAGTTCACGGGTTCAAACCAGATCGAAATCGCGGATTTCTAAGGGCGAAAAGATCCTTCGTACGCCTACCTACGGAGGGAAAGTAAACCCGGCTGCCCCATGTTAGTAGATTTACTGCATGTAAAAGATCCTCAAGCCTAAATGAAGCCTCTCTGAGGTAAATTCAAATTGCCTGTTTCGTCACCCAAGTAATACCTTCTTTTCCCCCCAGTAGGTGAAAGGAACGTAATGAAATCTGCGAGGTCAGACTGAAGAGCAGGCGTCATAGGCTGAGTCTCGCCACGTAAGTAAGGCATTCAATCATTCATTGACTTGCAGTGTATTGGTTAGACTACTCGCCTTCCAACTCTGAGTACCCAGGTTAAAATCTCCGATCGAGTGATGTGGAATTGTGTTGGACAAACCGGGTTAGCGGCAGGTTTCCTTACGGTCTCTCACTTTTCCTGGCTCTCATTTTCTCATCGCTCAAACATCACATCGTATCTTCATAATCCCCCGTTCATAATCAAATTATTCACCCATTCCAGATAAGGCAATGCGATCTACGCATTGGCATCATAATAAAGAAGTCAACACGTCCCAGTGAACGGAGGAAATCGTGGTAGAATAGTCTGACTGTTCGTTTGAGAAGCGAGGTTTAAATCTACCCAAATTCCACCCAAGAGATGGAAAAGATGGGCTCAAATCGTTCCCGGTGGAATTTACGGTAAATAAAAAGTCTTCGCGGTAGATTTTCTCGGGGTTCTTTCGTGTCCCCTGTCTTTCATAACATCATTGCACAATTATCATGTTTATAATCAGATCGTAATCACCAATCCAACAAAACCATTCGTCCACTCCAGATGAAGCTATGATATTAGGTGATTGATTGATTAGTGATCCCGGGCCAACTGCTAAGGTCATCAGTCCCGTAAGTGTGGTGCAGGTTTTGCCTTGGGAGGTGGTTGTGGTGGTCTTCCCCCTTCGATGGTGAAAATTGGCTCCAGCCAACCTATCGGCTTGTGGGGTCTCCCCAACTAGGTATCTCCCACCAGCGGGGCACCCCTCCCGGTCGGGACGAGGTCTAAACTCCCGACCGGTTTCCTGGCATAAGCGATAGTGAAGTGCATATGTGTGTGGGTGTAAGTAAAGGGAAAGAATAGGGCAAGGAAGAGGAAGGAAATATTGCCTGTGAGTCGTGGCCCATTTACGAGGGTACTGCTCCGACATTCGTCTGGTATTGATTAGAGAAACCACGGAATATTGCCGATCAAAGCAGTCAACCACTAGAATTCTCTTCTAGAGACTGAAATTAACCTAGTTATCTAGAGGCTTCCGGTCACTGCAGTTGATGCCCTGAGCCACTTTTCCCGCCCTCGTCCCATCCAGGTATGTTTGAAAGGCAAGGACCTGGTATCGAAATAAATCCGTCCCTCCGCAAGGGCTCCTGCTGCGCGCCACTCCATCCTCCTCCCCTCTCCCTCTCCCTCTCCCTCTCCATCAGGCAACATGGGAAGCGTTTCAGCGGCGCAAGAGATGAACGGCCGTCAACCCATCGCGCATGCGCAGACCCACGGTCGCGCCAGCCCAGGGGCGCTCCACGCACCAGGCCTACGGCTCGCATCACCGAGACAGGTTTTGCACCCACATCAGAGCGCGCCTACATTCTGCAACTTACAGACTTATACCCCTGTAGTTCCTCGTTCACCATTTGTTTAGAAGCACTTATTATCTATTGCATTAACTAGAAATGATTGGAATATGAAATATGTGCTCTTTAAAGATGATTTATATAGAACCTGCAATGGAATGTAATACACATTTGTTTATCTGTGCAGTTTACGTGAGCACTAACGTGTTCGTGCGCATTAATACTTAGTTAAACAAAAGAGTAATTGAACATTTTACTCCCACCAAACTTTGAATTTTATATTTAATTACGTTTCTCTAAAGCACTTTTACACAAAAAATGTAATTTAAAATTATACAATTAGCATTTTATTTCATGTTAAAGTTACTTAAAACACAAAATTTGCACAATTCAAATTGTAAAACACTGCAACGAAGTGAAATATAATGTTATAATTGATACTTAAACAATAACGCTCACTTTTGTAATAATTTAATTTCCTTCGGTTCCACATTATTTTTCCAATCAATTTTTGTAAATTTGATAAATGGAAATTTAGAATAAAAGTATTGATTAATCTTATAAAGGTCGTTGACATTAAAGCTGTGCTCCTTTATTTGGTCTGTGGCACTTCCTGAATGGCAGGTGAGAAGGGAGAAACTACATAACTCTTCCGGAAAAAATCAAAAAGATAAATGCATTGATCACCTTGTATCTCGCAATCGATGTTGAAGGTCGTTGAGTTGAAGGCTAAGCGGAAATCCTCTCCCGCGCCCCGTGTTTGCACTAGGGCGCTTCCGCCGTGGCAGGTGTGAAGGCAGGGGTGGTTGGGGAGGGGGCGGGGAGGGGGCGGCGTCTGGCGGCGCCGGTGCTTCCCCCTCCGCCCCGGAGGCCAGGCAGAAGGGCCGGCGCGGCGCAGCAGAGGGTCGCAAGTTGGAAGTTGCGCGACAGAGTTAACACGGCGCGTGGCCCGAACGGCGCGCCAGAGCTCCCTGGCCGGGCGGTCCATGCTCCGCCCCTCCCCTACCAGCCCCTCCCCTTCCGTCACGCCGCGCCCCGCCTCGCCTCGCTCCACACCGCCTCGTATCTTCGTTCTTCGTTCATCTTCGTTCACTCCCATTTTCCTCATCCGTCTTCTTTACTCTCATCTCTATTTTAGTCTCTCCTTTCTCCCATTCCACCTCCTTTACCCTCTTTTGCCTTATTTAATTCTCCCCATCTCATTCATGACTTCTTCCTAAACGTCCCTTTTTCTACTACCATTTCTTTAAACATTTTTTTACTCCCACACTCTTCATAACTTCTACTACGTTTGTATCTCTGTCGCCTTCAACTGTTTTCAATATTCCGCTTTCCTTCCTCTTTAGTCCTTCTTCTAAAATTTTCTGCCATTTTATTTACGTTCCTTCAAATTGTTATCTCCGCATACCTGTGTTTTCCTCTTCCGTCTTTATTCTCTCCATATCTTCCTTTCCACTTCCTTCTTCTTTCCAACCCATTCCCTCGTTCGACCTGAATATGAATATTGTCGAAACAATCTGGTCTCACACTCGTTCACCCATTGCTTCGCGCCCTAATCTAGAGAGCAGTTCAGAGCGTGATTATTAACAATAGAGTTGTAATGAAGTAGACAGTAGAATTATTGAGAGTTCATTGAGGAATATCCATATTTTATTCGGATTTACCGGTAGCCCTAACTGAGATACCATATTTAGAAGTTAATCAGATTTCTCCAACCTACTCCGTCTTTTCGGACTTACTCTTACTGCCGATGAGTAGGATTCTCTAAACGATGATCATCAAGCCGATATAGAATAATAAATTACGAAGTAATATTAAAGCAATGTGTATACGAAAAGAGATAAGAAAAGGAAATTGTTTTACGAGGAAAAATTGTTAGTATAAACTGCAACTCTAGAGGTAGCATGTGGGAATCCTAATTATACTTCTCATGAGTACTTCTTACTTGGGATGAGTCTGTAGTGAAGCGAAACTCAGAGAAAATGAGAGAACTCTGAGGATACAGAAAACACGTATCCCACAAGGGTTTATCGAGAATGCAAACAGTGCGGTGAGCAAGAAGAGAGCTAAACGAAGAGCAACCCTCTCGCTTCCCCCAACGTTCCGATTGCTGCCTCACGCCGCTGTTCCCGCGCCTGTTCACCCACTGTTTCGCGCCCTCACGAAGTCTCTCCCTGCACCCTCGCTCGATACAACAGGTGTAAACCGGAGGCGCCGTCCGCCACCCGCAGCGCGCCGGTGTAGGAGAGGTTGCCTACCCACTGCTCGTCAGGCGCAGGGTACAGCGAGTGCCGAAGCTTGTCGGACGCCAGCAGGCTTCCGGCGTTTTGTTCGACAGAGGACGGGGCGTTAGAGGCCACCCGTGTCCTCGCGAGGATGCCGCAGCTGTTATGAAAACGGCGTGCGCAGATGAGGATGGTGGTCCGACACGTAGACTAATGGAGGTTCATTTCTATAGTTAACAGTTTTTTCGTATGTACGCACAGGTCGTCGCTTTTCTCTAATACTGATGTAACATGAAAAGATTGAGAGTTTAAGGTGAAGATGTCTGAAAAAATATCTTGCTTAAATAACATGACATAATACCAATTATCGATTAATGACAAATGTATCGCTATTGCAAGAACGGAGATTGGCATTAATTTTATGGAGTAATATAACCCAAAAAGTCTGATTTTTATAAAACCCTTCTAAAAAAATTAAAAAACGAAAGAACATACATATTTTTTTATATAATTGGCAAGGAGATATTTCTTATCGTCAATTAATGGTAAGGAAATGAAGTTTCTTCAAAGTTAAATTGCGCTTTCTTGGTCAAAACTTTGATTTTTTGTTATAGCAGTATTCAAGAAAAGCAACGAGAATTCGATAATAAATTCTACCAATTTTAGGACATATAAAGGGTTAAAAAATGACAAATTTTTATCCATGAGCAATGTGATGCTTAATTTCATCCAAGGAAATTACACGTTTTATCCATCCCTGACAAATAACTCATCATGCTCTGATGGTTTGGTAAGTGACTCAGTCAAAGAGGTTTTTGTTCCCTGCTAAACACTGGTACAAGTGGCCTACCGATCAGGAGGAAATATCGCATATGAGACTCCGTTATATGGGTTTCTCGTCACAGGTTGATTAGCAAAAAGCGATCATCATTGACGCCACTACTCCAAAAGTTGACAAAGTGTTCACAAAGTCCATGGCACACTGTTAACAACTATAACCAGTTTTATAATATGTATTTGAACAGATCTATCTATCAGTTTCAGTTTCTGCAACTACTTTGAACATCAGTCTGTAAATTTTCACATCTCGAAGAGTCAAATTTAAATGGTAATTATTTTGTTATAATACTCATTTTACAAAGTGGATTAAACGTTATACAACGCTAACACAGTAACATTTTATTTCATTATTCGTCTGCCTATCAAACTAGGTCTAATGATATTGTTCGATAATTATCCAATCTCGTTATAATAAGAGGACCTTTGATTCTTAGTTTGCGAATGACTACTAAGACACCTCAAGTTAATGAAACTCCCTAGGTCACTATGGCTACTGCTAGTGATTATATCAGCAACATAAGAGAGTTGTCCATCTTTTTTTCACCCAAACAATGTCACCTTCTAGGTGACTTCATCTTCTTCTTTTCCAAAATTAGGCAGGCTGTCCGTTTCTGCCTTCACCATCATGTCATCCCCCATTCATTGTCCGTAAAATCACAATCTTTTCTGAGATTTCCCCCGTGCCATCTTGCATATTCCTTCCATCTTGTTTTGTAATCGGTTATAAAATCTTGGTCATTGGTTTCAACCGTAATTTTTGCTTTTTGTCATTCCTAGTGTGATTCAAAAACGTGCAAATTTTTATCGATCGAAAAATTAATTTCCTTTCGTCTGTAATCTTTCAATTTAGGTTGCCATGTTTCGGATCCATACACCAGTGTAAGAATGGGCCAAACTCTATACATTAATTTTAGTTACTTTTCTAGTTTTCCCATGATTAGATCTTCATATAGTCCCACACATCATCTCATGGATGAAGGTTACTAGCCTGACGACTGTGACATCGCCCGAAATGCTATAAAAATTGCATTCGAAACTCCCTGCAAAACATTACTGTTGAACAGGAAGAATAAATATTTGAAACAAAACGTTTTCTTAGTAATTTATTTGTCTTCCTCGTATGTAATATCACATCCCAAACATTTGAGGTGTGCTTCGAAGTGTATTTGTGTAAACCTATTAAATCTGTATTTTTCGCCTTTTCGTAACAGGATTTCCTGCTACCAGACCACTAGAATTTGGTTTGGAGACGAGTAGCGTGGTGGGGGCGGAGGGGGCGTGGCTGCCGAGGGCCCGCGGCGGCGAGGGCGCGTGGATCCCGGCGGCGCGCTAATGTCCACGAGAAGCCCCGCTGAATCTTGTTTGTGCGCGCTTAACTACCTGCACGCACGGGCCATTTTCGCGTGAAAGCCGTTAATAGGCGAGAAGCGGCGTATGCGGCGACGGCGACCCCGCCCGCCAGGAGCCGCCGTTCCAGGAAGCAGGTTCCATGGAGAGAGGGTGAAATAGAAACGTGTTAGTCGACACTTCTTTTGTGGCTGTGGTCATGGTGCTGATTGTGACGATTGTGGATCCGATTGTGGAGGGGGTGGTAGTGTTCTTTGTTGTGGATATTGTTGTCCAGGCCATGAGCCGGTGTCGCAGGAAACAGGTTGCCATGGAATGGCGATGAAATTGAAGTGTGTAAATCAACTCTGTCAAGGCCCTCAGCTGTCCGGGCGAAACCGCGTCGAAGACAATGGTGCCAACGTTCCAACCATCTTAGGATGGTCGACAATCATATGATGGTCGGATCACCTGCATCACTGCTCTCGACGCGGTGTCGCCCGGACAAGATAAACCCCTCACATGACTGGCTGCAGAAACCTACGTTTGCAGTAAATCAACACTTGTTCTTTGGTGGTAGAGGTTATGGTGGTGATTGTGAAGATTGTAGTTCTGATTGTGGAGGTGGTTATAGTGGTAGGAGTATTTGTCGTGGATGTGATTCAGGCCGGTGTCCCAGGAAGGAGGCTGCCATAAGGTAGCGGTGTAAAAGAGATGTGCTTATCAACAGTGTTGTTCTTTTGTGGTAATGTATATGATGATGACGATTGTGGTTCTGATTGTCGAAGAGATTTTAGTGGTGCTTGTCGTGGATGCTGTTCAGGACATGAGCCGGTGATTAGGGAAGTAAATTGCTATGGAGGTGGTTGGAGTGTCAAACGACCAGCACTTGAGGTTTCCATGGAGTGGCAGTGTAACATCAAACTTCTAATCGTAGCGTTTGACGTCGCAGTTGTATTATTATTTTATGATAGTGGTTAAGTTGGTGTTTGTGACGATTGTGGTTTGTGTAGTAGTGGTAGTGCTTACTGTTATGCTGGCGGTGCTAGAGGTGGAGAGGTTTACAATTAATTTAGAGGGTGTATTTCTCTCATAAAAATTATTGTTACTTGGGGTTGTACGGCTAAGTGCCATTACCAGAGTTCTGGTATAATCATGGTCTTAAGAGACACGGTAAGAAAGTAGGATGCTACACAAATTTCTAGTACAGTCACAAATCTTCACTTGCTGAAGATAATATAAAATGAATCATTCCAAGTGGAACACTACTGTTACACTCAATTACATAAACAAATGTTTCTAATGTGAACTTGCTGAAAAGAGCTCCTGTTTTGCACAGCAGTTTTTTAAGAATTTCTCTTCTTCTGTAACGTCCAAAATACTATGCTTAAAATGAATCGAAATGCTCAAAATATTTGTACGTATTGTGGAAGAAAGTGTCTACTTTTTTAGGATTCAAACGACGAAAAAACGAAAGTTTTGAGAATTGATGGAATAAGGGGGCACATTATGACAGCCCGCATCGAGCGCGGCCCAGTTGTTGCACTCGACCTCGCCAGCCGGCCGTCAGAATTGCAGTACACACGCTGTTTGCAACAGAATGACCTCCCGACAACAGAGCTTAGGATCTTGGTTCTGTGCACAAAATTTCGATGAACTATTGCCTTCTTGAAAAAATGTATTTAAAAAACAATTTCTACGGAAATCTATGCTTCTGAGGCCAAAATTCTAAAGAAATTATTTATTGCTAATATCAAACCAGAACTCATGGCGTGCGTTTTTCCACCAAAAATGGCTCAATTTGTTATACAGAAGTGTAAGAAATTCAGCATCAACACGTAAAAAACAGTCTATTTTCTCGCAAATCCACCCAATTGTTAACTGCGCCAACCGAGAACCCTCCCGCGACTTGATCCTCCGTTGGGAATCCGCAGGTAGAAAATCGCCCGCGCACTCGGAGCGTCCCCTCGAAACGCGGCGCTCTTTCTCGAAGGCGGCGCCGCCGGGCGAAACGGCTCGTGGAAATGGTTACTTCGCCGCGTCACGCACTCCGCGGGGGAGGAGAGGAGGGGAAGGCGGCGGGGAGGGCGGGGGAGTGAGGAAGTTGATCTCCTGCCGTATCACACGCTCCGCGGAAACAAAGGCGCTCGCCGCCCGTGAAATGTGGAGGCCGCGCCCGCAGGCGATGCTACCCGCCCCCGCTTCCTCCCCTCCTCCCCCGCGCGCAACAAGATGGGGCCGCGTGGGCACGCAGGACGGAAGGCGGAGGTGGAAAGGAAACAGATGGGGAAGGCATGAGGGCTGAAATGGGGTAAATGGGACGGACAGGGGCATAGAAAATTCGAGAATGAGTGAGAACAGAGGGACGGTGAATGTCAGATCCACAGAGCGGACGGGAATGAAAGGGGAGAGGGAGAAAGCAAGACAGAAAAGGGGATGAGGAGGAGGAGAGAAACAAAGACGCACGGACTGAGATTAAGAGAAATGCCGGATGGATGGGCAGGAAATGATTGAGGAAGGATGTCGGGGAGGTCCACAGAAGGACTGAATGAACTGAGAGAGATAGAAAGAAAGAGATAATATAAGACCGAGAGGGTCATAGAGAAGCTGGGAATCGGGGAGTAGGGAGGGACGGAGAATGTCAGAGAGATCCACGGATGGGACGGAAATGAACAGGGAAGCGACGGAGGCAGACAAAACGGGATAGAACTAGTGGTGCTAAATCACCGTGTACTTTCTCACCCGTATTTTCACGCAAAATTACTCGAAAAGTACTAATTTTTTTTCAAAAATTGTACATGACCTTATTTCAAAATCTATCTTTAACGAATAGAATACATTAAGGGAAAAATCTCTACCTTTAATAATTTAGTTGTAGGAACACTCGAAAAATATTTTGAAAGTTTTCAATTTCGAAAAATGAGAATTTTTAACGGAAATAGACCTGCACTATTCTTTTAATCCTCCTTCAGTCTATCCAGCAACACAATTTTATAAAAAACCACGGAGCTTTTTTTTTATATTTTTTTTTTTTTTTTTTTTTTAAATTACGAAAATGTCTCCGGGGCTTCATGTAAAGTATCCCCCAAAATTAAAAAATCGGTTTCGAATTTAAAGGGCCGCGACATCAGTCAAATCGATTGGGGATCAGTTTTATAGAAAATTGGCTAAACGGTTGATCCACTAGCGTTGTTCACAGACGGACGCACAGAGAGATGGTCGGATAAATAGATGTATTGCCGTCATTCGATTTTTCAGAAACAAGGGCCCATAAAACATGGATTATGGCAACACCACGTGATAGAGGATTTTTTTTGTAAATTTAGCAACTATAATTATCCACATTTTCGTTAACAGGGCCGTCTAATAAGATTTTTTGCCGAAAATTCGCCAGTTCTTTTCGCTTAGCATTACATACTTTCTCTCTACTCCGTAGCGAGAAAGTAAAAAGACACGAAGAATGTTGGAAAGAATCAAGGCGCGCGAGGCGAAATGTAAATATCGACGGCAAACAACGGACGTCGGAGAGAGACAAGTAAGGACGGGAAGGAGTGGGAATGCTCGGGAATGCAAAGAAAGAGGGACAGAGAGATGCAGCAAACAAACGGCGAGGATCAGTGTGTCAGAGAGGAGCGGTGAATGGATGTCTGTCAGGAGGCGAAGAACGATGAATATTGAGCTACGGTGAGGCAAGTACTACAAAAAACAATGTGGGAAAAAAATTACGGCAAGCGATTGTGAGAGATGATGAAGGAATAGGCAGTCAAAGTTTGACGGCGGTGCGGTGTGTTTCCATGTATTTGCCTACCCATTGATAATACCCCGATGCGTAAACGGTACTATCGCAGAAGTCCTCATTTGTCTGTCGTGTTATTATATCATTTTATTCGAATTTAAATCGTTCCTCAAGTTGAGAGATCATGTTTCCGACATCCCTACGCCAGTGAAATGGGCATGGCAGTCTTCGGCATATGGCTCTGCCAGCGTGTGCTCTCTGCTTTCCATTTACGGATGCACGAGCGTCCTCTGTTCCCGCTTCCGAACAGCACCTCGGAGGACAATACGTGTAATAACAATTGTGCCCTGATCTCATTAACAGCTGTACACAGCTGGTGTTTCGACAACATCAAGCGCAACCCGTGTCTCTTTCAGTCCGTGCATCTCCGTACCTCTGTTTTGCCTTCTGCTCTCTCCGCCAAATCGATGTTTACCCGCAACTGTGGTCTTCTCCCTTTCATTACGTCATGTAACGCTGAATTTCCTCACGACAATCTTCCTTGGAAACTGTATCGCTGCCACACTCCGCCATAACAACCTGTTTTGTTTGTATACTGACTGATCTGCTCCGTAGTCAACTGCTCGAGCTGTTTCCTCTCTTCACCTCAACGACATTGTAAGACATCCTTCCTATTATCTACACTTCCATGCCACCGTCGCAGGATTGCTTTCTTAGCCTTTATAAGTCGTCTCTATAACATTGCTTTTTTCCGACATACATTCCATACCTTACAATACAGATTGATGCGTAATATTATCTATTTTTGTATGATGTGACTCTCTCTCCTTATCTCTCCTTCTCTCTCTCTCTCTGTCTCTCTCTTTTTTTCTCCCTCACCCTCTTGGCAGTACCTCATCCGAAACTCTTTCTTTGCTAATCATACTTATTACTTTAATCTTTATTTATCCATTTTTTTAAACATTTGAAATTTTCAAAATTGTCGTCAGAAGCTCGTACCATTAAATTAACTAGCATTCTTATTTCAAATGCCATTTACATTTGTATATCTTTTAATTTGCTTTTTTAAGATGGATTAGTTATATTTTACATAAAATTCATCTCTTGTTAGACACAAATTATTTTCTGCGACAGACACAAATATCGTGTTAATTTTCCAACCAGCAATGTTCTATTAGATCTTCTCTATCACAAATTACTTTCTCATCCTATCATCATCAGCTTCCAACCTAAACTTTCGTGATTCGTTCTCTTCATTTCGGTCTCCCTCATCCATCACAACTCTTGACCCAACCTTCTTCTTCGTCACAACGAGAATTCAGCTTCCCACCCAACCTTCCAGCATTCGTCCTCTTCTTCCCAGCTCTCTTCTCCTTCATCGCTTACTTCGTATCCAACATTCTTCTACAAGACCGTAATCGAATTTTTCACTAAACTTTACAGCTTCTATTCTTGTCTTTCTCGATTCCCTTATCCATCACAACTCACTCTCAGCCCAACCTTCAGCTGCGCCACTGCTGGATTCTCCATTCAGCTCCCCACCCAACCTCCGTCCATCCGTTCTATTCTTCCGTATCTTTCATCGCTTACTTCCCACCCAACCAACACCGCGACGATCCAGCTTCCCACGCACCCTTCGCGGCCGCGTCGACCTACGCGGTGGGTGTGATATTGTGTTCGCCCCGCGGGTGTGGGGGTGTGGCCGGGGAAGGAAGCAGATTTAATATCTGCGCAGAGCAGGCGAAAAGGAGGGGGGGGACAGGGTGCGCGACACGAGCGAAGCGCGGCGGATCTTCGGCGCAACCCCGCTACAGGTGTTCTAGCGGGTCGCAGATTAGTCGCCTAGGATATTAGAGGAGATAATTACATTTCGCGAAGGCGGCGTTCTGGCGGCAGGGAGCGCGGAGGGGGAGAAGGAAGAGAGGGGAGGGTGGAGAAGGGAGGGTGGCGGTGTTATTAAATCTGGAGGAAGCGCCTTATGGAAATATGCCGTCTCAAGTGCGCCCAGAGAGGGGGAAGGTGAGCCAAAGGACGCGAAGAGGCGCTGGAGTCGGTGACAATAGGGAGGAACTGCGTGCGTGGGAGGGGGGCAAGGGGAACGGCCGCTCGTAGAAGGAGAGGACTCTGCGAGGACGCTCGGTGCATAATATTTCATGTTCTCTACGTGACGAGGAATTTCCCCGGTTTCATTTTGCGATTGTGAGCACAGGTGTGGTTCACTACGTTTTGGCAAATGAAAAATACTTAATAAGAAGGGAACGTACGAAAATTAATAACAAAAATTCTTTGCGTTGTCGTACTAAAGAACGATGTCTCATTGTTTCTCGACATTCAACAAATTGCATGCTTTTGTGTTTGTTTTAACAAAATATTTTTCTACCATTCTAAAGATAAAGTCTGCAATCAAATATTTCATAATTTCATAAAAACGTTCCAGAGATTTTATAATTAAAATAACGTGAATTCAATTCTAATACCTCTTTATGCACATATTACATTTTTAAAATTATTTATGAAATCTTATATCCTTGGTGCTTCCAACTTTTATTTCTGAAATTTTATTTCTGTTCGTCGTTTGCCTATTAATTTACTAGATTCAGTCGTCATGGAGAAAAAGTACAAAAAATATTACTTACAACCAACATACTGCCAGAACATCAATTATTGCTTAGAAATGTGAAATCTATTGAAGTATGAAACACACCAACAGCCATTATTAGCCGTATTTTTTATTGTTCATTTAGAATATAAAATTCATTCTAATTTCATTATTACAGTATAATGATATTGCTTTCCACCAAATTATTTTTTTAAATTTTATTTTAATCCAACACACTATTTATGTGTTAATCGGTTTGATTGATTAGTGACTCCGGCCTCGTCAAATACTAAGATAATTACTCCCGTAAGTACATTTTTTTATCGCTGGAGATGTCGGTGATCTTTCCCACCGCTGGATGGGGAGATCTGGTACCCTTCCTACCAGTCGGGTTTGCGAATTTTTCCCACTCAGTTATCTTCCACCGGCGAGGCACTGCCACAGCCGAGACAAGCTCCAAGCTTTCATCTGGTCTCCCGGTATATGTAGTAGTGAAGTACATGTAAGTGCAAGTGTGTGTACGTAAGGGGGAGGAAAGGAAAAGGAAGAAAAAACAAAAATTGCGCGGTGTCCGTGAGCCCTTTGTTAAGGTACTACTGAGGCATTTGCATAGTGTTGATCGGAGAAACAACGGAAAACCACCGATCAGAGCAGCCAACCGCTAGAATTCTTCTCTAGACATCCTCTGAACTCCGGCTAGCTCTTTAACTAGTGTCAAAAGTTCTGCCAATGTCGGGAGGTGCTGCAGTAACATCAATTGATGCCCTGAGCTACCTAAGCTGGTTTAATAATGGAAGTGGGTGTATAGTGAACAGACATTTATATTTTAAAATTATCCCTCCGTTTCAATTTTTGAAATTAATGTTATTTCCACAATGATCTGCATACAGGCTTTGACAAACTTTAACACTACTAAACAATTGTGAATTTGTTACATTCGGTGTAAACGTTATTGTATTTCCAAGCGGAGACGTCTGACCAAATCTTTTTTAGTTCATTCTTTCTATTTTCTGTTATCTATTTGCGTGTGACGACTGCAGACACTGATTTTTCTCAGAATTCCTTTCTTATTCTGCCTCCTCCATATTCTCGTTCACCGTCCGATTCCCAGGCTGAGCGATTGCCTATAAATATAATTCCTGCACGGGCTGTCAGAGCGCGCGTCGGGGAAACGAGCATCCCGGCCGGGGGTGGAAGTAGGGGTGGGAGAGGAGGCAGGAGTGGTCGGGGAGAGCGATATTTTTACGGTGGTTCGATATGCACAGGATGTAGGTCAGTACTGCTCGCAGGCGAACGCGATCGCCGTGGATGAGGTGGAAGGGTTCGGCAAGACTGGAAACTGTTGTTACGAGGAAAGGAGATGGTTGGTGGACAGATGCGTCGGAAAAATGGTTTTAAATTTCGTTCCATGAAACTGCCAATCTCATCTTTCTTATTTTTCAATTCGCTGAGCTCAGTTCATAGCAAACGAGGAGATGGGAATATAAAGCAAATGTTATCCAACAATTCCAAATGCGAATCCTAGAGTAGATATTATATTTTTTCTTGTTAAATTATTCTGGTAAAATGTAACTCATCAACTCTGATGCAATAAGAGTTCACTAATTGGTCATCATAGGTATAAATAATTCCAAATGAAATCATAAGACATAAATTAATCCTCACCTTACATTTTCAGTAGTTTCGATATACTGTCATCATTTTACATGAAAACATTTAATGGATCGCAACTTTTCCAATAAGTGCATTAGATGCCACACGTCATAATAGATACGACTGATCACATTTAATTAGCATTATTTGAAAAGATAAATGAGAAGTAGAAAATAAGGAATTAGCATTGATCTTTAAGGAAAGAAAATTCTCAATATTATTCAAAATATCTATTCTGGAAATTCATTGGTACATATTAAAACCATTCTCAATTGCACTGTTTGTGTTTTATCTGTTATAATTTTACAATACGTAGAGAAAAGAAAACTAAAGTGGGTATCACTAAACAAAAAAATCAACGTATATTCTCCACGTATAATTCTCTAGTATATAGTTACGTTTTTCATTTTGAGTCTAATAATGTATAATAATGTGAACATGTAAACATGTAACTTCGAACTTTTTACCAGAATAATAATAATATTGTTTTAAATTCCCCTCTTTTGAGCAAGCAGGAAATAATTCAAGTATTCATACTCAATGACGTTATGTACTTCCGCAGAGTAGTCTTCTCCACTAAAGCACTATACAGATTAATAATACATTCCTTCAACACCTTTGCCATAATACGCGCTAAAGATAATTTACCAAATTCAATATTGCTAAAGAAGAGGAAAATTGTGAGAAAGCGACGAATTCCCAACAAAAATAAGTCATAAAAAGAAACAAGAAGAAGATGAAAGGGAGAGAAAAGGAGAAGAAGGAGTACTGACTGATACTGGCGCAGGCAAGCGTGCACTGGGTCAAGAGTAAAAGTGGAAAGTAATGGTGGTGGGTGAGAATGTGTTCGTGGTGGGAGAGGTAGGCATAGGAAGGTTAGTGTAGGAGGTGTGGATGTGCAACCGTTGGCGTGCGGCGAAGGAGACGACAGTGGCGGCGACAGTTGGAGTGGGGTGAAGGAAGTCACAGGGGGCGACCGTTATAGCATAGAGTAAAGAATTATAATTACCTCTTTACTCTATGGTTGTTGTGCGGCGACGGGGGCAACTGAGGGAGCGACCGTTGGAGTGTGGTGAAGGAAGCAACAGACGTGGGTTGGCCGTTGGCGTGCGGCGGAGGCGTCAGGGAGTGCGCTACGGATAGAGCAGGATGAAGACGAGAAATGTCATCTGGTAGGTAGTGTCCATTAGCGCGGCTGATTCAGTAGTGGCTACAGGAGGCATGCACCCGCCAACCCTCACCAACACTTTTCATTTCATGCTAGCACTAAAAAATTTTATTTCGATAGGATTAATGGGGGCGAATGATTTGAATTCTTTCCCTGAAGGAATTTGAGGATCTGACACTGCAGCGCGGGGAGGGCCGCGGACGGGCCTTGTGATGAGGAGGGGAGCGGAGCAGGGAACGTGGGCGTGGGAGGGGCAGAAGGCGCGGGGCACCAGAGGTGGGGCTACCGATTTGTGCTCTGTTCGGGCGCTGCCGTGCGCCGGAAAAGGGCCCTAAGCCTCGGAATCCCCCGATGGAGATGTTTGTTATTCACTTAGCCTAGCGACGCGCAGTGTGTTGCGGCCGATTCAGCAGCACCTCTTCAAGGTTACATTGATTCGGAACACGTCAACTGCTAAGGTCATTAGTCCCATAAGTGTAATGCATGGTTTTATCGCGATAACCACAGGTGGTCATCACCCCCTGGACGGCAAGATCCGGCGCCGACCTACATATCGACGTGATGTTTCCCAAACCAGGTATCTCCCACCAGTGGAGCACCACTCCAGTCGAGACGAAATCGAAGCGCCCGACCGGCCTCCTGGCATGTGTGGTAGTGAAGTGCATGTAAGTGTAGATGTATGCAAGTAAGGGGTGAGGATATAGGAAGAAAGAGGATGGAAAGATCACGCGCGATTCGTGGTCCGTTTGTTAGGGCACTGGTCTGGCATTCGTCTGGTGTTGATCGCAGAAACAACCAAAAACAACCGATCAGAGAAGCCGATTGCTAGAATTCCTCAGACAGAGGCTGAACCGACCTAGCTATGAAGCTATGGTCGAAAATCTTGCCACCGTCGAGTCTCGAACTATGGCGCTTCATAGAAAATGACTGTAATAGAAATGAATTATTTAACGTGTGAAATTGTGGGTATGCGCACCATACCGAATACTTTCCTCCTCTTGGTTGAAAAGGCCCGTGACCTCATTTAAAAATCTCAAATTGAGAGACCCTTTGCATTGAGAAAGGAATATCTTGTTTTAATATTGGAGGTGTACGATAGGTTCGAAAATAAATTAGAAATATTGCAGTTTTCAGACATTCAGAGGTTTTAATGAAAATTTAAACTCCATCACATTTACATAAATGAATTTACTTCTATTCGTCAAGAAAAATAAAGAAAACAATTTGCAGAACTTTTCAGAAAATTTTGAAAATGTAGCAGGATTTGCACGAAAAGTGCCCCCAAAATTTAAAAATATCTTGATGACCTCCTTAACGACACAACTAGATCTTAATTCTGATGTACTTGCCAAATAACAGCTCAAAACTTTTTAATCTGACATAGTGATGCGTGAGAAATCCTTCCATTCATTCAAACATCCTGATTTTCTGGTACCAAAAAGAGTATATTTTCTAGCCACCTGCACTAATCTCAACCTTCTTTCAAACAGAACGAATATATTTTAATTATGACGTATGTGCGAAGTTATAGCACATACTCACTACCACAGATTTCATGGCGAAGACATATTGTTGAAGTCATTTCAATACCCTTTCTCCCTGAACTATAGTACAGGGTCCAAAAGTAAAAATGTATTTATTCGTAAGAGGAAATAAGACAGCAGTGAAACACTCACTTTATATTTTTGTTTCTAACCACATAATCTGTTGGTTTCATGTATTCTGACGGAAATATATTTAAGCGTCTTAGTGATTGGTCCATAGCACACAAGTCTAGCATTTAAGACTAGAAAAGGGTGAGGAATGTGGTCCGAATTTCATACCACCAACCATGGGGATTCGGGGAATTTGAGAAGAACATATTAGGAGAATACTCCGTAATTCACTTTGAAAAAGATCTTGATATACGCAGATCTTTATTTGAGATAGAAAATATCTCATGAGAATAGAAAAGCCTGTGTAGTCAGCCATACAACAAGAAACTTTTAGCATCGGCTTCACAGAGTGTTGGCTTTTAATACACATTATTACAATTCAGGTATTTAAACAACAAGGATGCCGAAAATTTTCAGAATTATGTTTTTTCAGAAACTTCTGTTTCTCGGTCATTAATTTCTATACAACAATCATTAATATGTATACTTAAACGCCCTACAGTCATGCTTTCCTGTCATCCTAAACATTTGTAAACATCCTAAACTCTATAACAGCCTAATAAAAAATAACAAGACTCTTGACAGTGACTATTCCACTCGTGAAATTAAAACTAACAGCGTTTAACTATACATGTAAAATGCCTCAATCAGAGCGGTGTATCTAAAAAATTATCTCTTTTTCTATCCATTTTTCTTACCGTCTCTCCCTATTGCCCAATAAATAAGCTGCGACTCGTCTATCGTAGGAGACGGTATGTATCGATCACTGTGTTGAGTGCAATAGACCGCGTATGTATTATAACATAACATCTTTGATTTTAACATTCTTTTAGTTATTTTCAATATTTGGTGCATTTTGGAACTTGGTTGGACGTACTTTCATTCGTGTATAAGTCCCACTAAATACCACTCGTGCTTTGAAAATTCTCAGATAACTGCCCTTGGCGCTTTGCGACTCCGGGATTTATCGACAATTTCCAAAGCCCTCATAATATTACCTATGATAAATATTTAACCTTTCTAATTTACTTGGATACGCAAGGGTATCTCATTGTAAGGTCATTTAATGAAGATAAATATTTCTCGATTAATTCTATTTTGAGTCTCATTTCCGTAAATTTAATCTGGCGCTTGATCATTTCATTTATGTACCTGATTCACAATTCTCCACAGCGCACTCCATCCATATAAGAGACGCTAGACATTGCTCACTACTCTCGTTGCAGCTCGCCCTCGGGTACCCAATGCCCTTGCGTGCCTGTACAGTGGTAGGTCTGATCTAAAGTAACTGCTTTCCATACAACAACCGTCATTAGTGCCAGGTTTTCTAATTACATCTGCAACTAGAAAAGTAAAAATATTGAGGCGTTAGCCCGAAATGAGCTTCTAGCGTGATGACATACTGCAGAAAGTACGTTATAAATGCCAAACGAATAAATGTATCACATTACAAATAATTACTTCCTGCTTTGCCTAGTTTACTTGTGTACAACAGAGTTAAGTTGCCTGAACATTATGATTACTTTTCCTATGATTAGAAAATAAAAGTCACGCGAACCTAAATGTATTTATTTTTTTAATAAGTAAATAATTTTGATGGATTCTTGGATGTTTCTTTCGTGCACAAGTTTCACGATAATGTAGTTTTAGTAAAATACGAATTGAAATATAATACTTTTTAACATAGCCATCTTTGTTTTGAGTATTCCACAAATTTTAGTCATGGAATATGTTTAGCTACAGTTACACGAAGCGGTAGGTACATATAAAAACCAATGTTTATGACATGCTTCGTTTTATGGAGGGCAGAACCGTAAATAGGCTTATAAATAAAGCACAGAAATAAGAGAACCAAAGGTCGCATTTTAGTTTCACTTTCACAATCTCCCTTTACAAATATAAGCTTACAAGTATCCAGGGACTGGATAGTGAATTAATGTTATTATAACTTTTTGTATAATTATGACAGTTCCTTAAATTACTTTGCAGTTTATTTACGATATTTATTTCTGTTTCACAGTGAAGCTGGTTTCGTGAATGATTTCATCAGCATAATTTTGTTTGAATTCTTCTTCAGTCATTGATTATATTGCAAAAATTCAAGATATGAAAGTTCCCTGATATTATCATTCTACTAGAATATTGTCTGAAGATACGTAGCAGATTAGGTATAATGCGCTAACTTAATCGAGTAATTTTGCGTCGATGCTTAATGTTTTTGTTACATTTTCCTTCTGTTTCTTCATTCACAATTTTCTGAAATCGTAAAACTGAAGTTGATGTATTAACATAAAGTGAAACTTAATATCATTGGACTTGTTACTTATTACTTCTAGATGCGATTCAATTTTTGTTTATTTACGTCAAAAACAGTTTAAAACTTTGTATGACGTAGTATGGGGAGAGGTGAATTCTGTACACGTTTTCAAAATTCTGTGATCCCTACACTAAGTCGTATACTACTTGAATTTTGAATACAGAAAAAAACGCTCCGATGTAATAAAATATATTTCCAAGGATAATTCAGCAATACATTTTGGGCTCTTATCCATCATGTTCTTCGTCAAGGAATAATACTTCCTGCCGCAACAACATGGAAACGATAATTTGAATAACTATATTTCCCATTGAATTCTAGAAGACGTGCACAGATAATGAAATTACATTTATGTTCAGAAGCAAAACAAGGGGCCATCTCAGCATTTGCTCAATGGATCAGGGAAACTAGGCAAAAAACCTGATCGAGATTGGGATCTTATTTCTCTCCAAGACACCTAAATAAGTATGACAAGAAAGGCCACATTAAACTTTGATCATAGAACTTGCAAATCATCATCATTGTTTTATCAGCATTTCTGATCGTATCTTCCATTTGCTTATTTTTGTTTCACAGACATGTAAAAGAAGGAATAGGTAAATTTCTTCTGTGAAACTTACACTCTATATATCTCAACTGAACAATTAAATTGATGAAAATAATTCTTCTGAGGCAAGAAATATTGCCTAGAGTTTGCCTAAAATTAATCAACACGTTATATTTTTTATAAAATTTTAAGATTGTGTTTTTATCTGTTAGGCTTGTGAACGACAACACTGATGGGTAAAACAGGGTTTCCGAGAATAAACGTTACAAACTTCTAGAGCATGAAGGCGGGGGTCGAGCATGTTCCGTTTTGTCAATGAATATGCGGTAGAAAATTCCATATAACAAAAACATGTGTTTGTCCCTGTTTAATAAGCAACTCATTATTCATTAATGTTTGGTAAGTGAGTCTCAGACGCAGGCAAGGTCAATGTGTGCACCAATAAATAATAAATCAGATGTCTAACTCACCTGTGTAAAATTTCGCCACAAATTCACTGTCAATATGTAATCATCTTTGATTCCGCTACAAGCCTTAGAAGTTTGTAACATTTACTCTGGAACACCTATATATAATTATCAGTTATTGATGATTTCAATTTAGTTTTACGCAAGTACAAAACAAAAATCCCGCCATTATTATTAGGTTACAACTGCCTAAAAAAAATTTTGACTATTTTGATCCCATGAAATTAAAGAATTATTTTTATAAAAAAATTAATGATTCATAATCACAGACTTCTGTTTTGTCCCATTTTGTACAATGTTTCGACAAAGGTAGTTTTTTTTTTCAAGTTCTGAAAAGACTATTATTACATTTGTTCTAAAAGATTGAACATAACATGTTACACAAATGCAGATGTTATGTTATTCTATTTGAAAAGGAGATGAAGCTTACAGAGGGCATATATTATTATTCACGACTAATGTGAGAGGTCAGCGTCAAATTTACAAATTTCTTGAACAAAAACACTCAGGGAAATGTAATGTATTTTTACATTGAAACCTTTAATAACAAAAAGTTATTATGAATGTAACTAAGTAATAACTTATCATCTAATAACCTTTTTGTTATTAAACTGCCTTTAATTTCATGAGATCAAAACAGTATATTAAAAGTCCAAGCACCACTTCCCCGTGGTCTTCCTTGCCCGTTGGCTGCCCTGACCGACGCGGGGGCGGGACGGCAAGGTCGGTGCTCGGCCTTGCGCGGGCGGCGGTCGCTACCTCTGCCGCAGCGCCCTCGCCCTCGCCGCCGCCGCTCCGCTTTATGGCGCCTATCGACGCGCCAAGGTCACCGCGCGCGCGGCGTGCCGCAGGGCGAGGCCCGGCGCTTGCACGAGGCGCTCCCGCCCGTTCCAATTCCGCCACGTCCAGCCGCCTACGCTCTAAATTAAGCCCTTTGAATTCGCAGGTGGGCTCGATTGGAGTGTACTCCTCTCTTTGCTTTATGCAGGAGTACTATACTCATTTTCACGTGGAGAAGGTACAATGGGCTCTTATGGACAATGTTGTTCTTATGGAAGAATCTTGTGAACTGTTGCCAAACATTTGTGGCAAAAGTAAGTAGAAAACATAAATTTATTTGGAGAAAATCACAAGAAACGCGATGGTAATCATGAAGAATGTGATATTCAGTTGTTTCTGAAAAAAATTATGAAAACGCTGAAATTCTGAGGAACTGACTTTTTTAAACATCTTTTTATTCAATCGTTAAAACATTTAAAAATTGGGGGAATTAATTTGGAAAAAAATCGATACAGTATTTCAGTTTATTCAATTGGAGGAAATGAATTCATTTTATGTATGTCAAAATGTGTCCCTTTATAAAATAAATTGTCAATGAAAATGTGTGTATTTTTACTATGTGGATTAGAATATATCGTCGTGGGGATACTTCCGTTCTTGAAGTCCAATTCAATAGTTTCAGCGACAACGTTTTGGGGAAAATGAAGAAATTATTTTCTATCATCACAAGAAGGTCTTCGGGTACCTTATTTTGCAGTTTCTTTTGATGCCGAGCTGCGCGAAACGTGAGGCAACAAAGTGAGGCTCGACAGGAGACGCGACTAAAAGATAAGGCACAGTTACGGGATATTATGGCCTGTAGGACTAAAAGGTAGTGTTATGACGATACCAGCGGAAGGGACTATCCAAATACATACTCGAATGATGACGAGAAGCCTTTTCGTGAATTTCCTCTTGCTGGATATTCTGGTCAGTCGATTTTTGCTGATGGATGTGAATGAAGGTAGTGGATGTACAGTGGTAATTAAAAGTAGGTAGTACGTAATTTAGTCACTTTTGTAATGAGTTAATTTTAATAAATCTGAATTGATCGCAGGGAAAACGGCGAAATAAATTAAAGTGGCGAAAAAAAATTAAAAGCGTGTGAGAACCTAAAAAGAAAGCATCCAAAAACGAGTCAATCGTTTGTATGAATTTTGCAGAGTAACAGCCCTCAGTAGACTTTCCTTCATTAGACTGAAAAGGGAAAATGAGAATGGAGAAATAACAACCCCTAGAAAAATACACTTAACAGCTCTGAAGTATAGAACCATTAGGTAATTGAAGTACGACGATTTGAAACATATTACTGCGTTTCTATTTAAAACTGTTCCTACAACTGTCGTGTGAACAATGAAATATGTTAATGATAAACATTTATCAAATTTCAAATATTCTTCATTTAAGCGTTTATTGACAAAAATGAGATTTCAATTTGAAAAATGAGAAAACAGGGACTAATCAGAGAAATAAATGATTTAGAAACGAGAAAAGAAACAGAGCACTTTGATGAAAGTTGGACAAACATTGGTCGTAGTGTATCGTTTATTGTATAAATTCGTTAATCAATATTTGACGGTCCAACCTACAACTTTCGAAAATATATTTTTCATTTTATAAGAGAATGAAAGCAAAGGGTCGCGTAAATATACCTCAGGGGGCAATATTTCTAGTTGAACGGTTCTAGTGTCCATTTCATGATTGAAATACCCTAAATACCCTAAAGAAAATACACATAACGAGTAACTATCTTACCTGTTATGTGTATTGCTAATGACAGATAAACAAACCAAACTATACGCCAAACAATCAAACGTCTAGCCAGCCGAGACAAAAAGCACAGACAGTGAATCTGAAAGAGAAGCCGTAGTTTGCGCAAGGAAAAATAGAATATGGTCTTTTTTTTAACGTTTCGTCTGAAGTATGTGTGAATGAATTTGGCATTTTAGGGTCGGATTAATAGAACTTTTGCCAGCCAGCAGTGATTACAGACCTTGGCCGAGTTTTTATTTTTTATCAACAGTAATGGAGACATGCGGCGGGCACGACGTAATCCCATCACCAAGTCTAGCATAATTGACTAGCCTGAGCAACTCAAACGATTGTATTAGAAGCTAAAGGCCTATTTTTGCCTAAAGTGTTGGTCGTTATTCAAGGCATGGAAGCCGAGAACACGCGACATATTACCCTACGTTTATTGATCAGTGTTGAAAGAATTTTAATTGAAATGTATTCGCTTCCTGTCGGAAGGATTTTTCTTTGAAAGGGGTTTCCATTCGCCTACCCACTATACAAACCACGTGGTTGGTTTGGATCGTGGTGAATTAGATTCATCTGCTCCTTTTATGAAAGAATTAAGATAGCGTTTACGAAAAGATATATTAGGAATAGGAAATTAGTGAGTAGATGTTTTCCCTTTCATGGATTGTGTCTTACGGTGCGATCACCTTTTGAGTCATACGAGAAATACTACCATGAATATCAACAGTCGATAACTTACAAGGAAATCGCAAGATCGCACTGAGATGTTTTGTAATGTTAAGACCATTGTTAAACATCTAATCTACCATTGTTTCTTTTACCTCCTGTTATTTTCTGCTAAAAGAAATATATTAATAAAGTAATAAAATTCTCAGTCAACATTGCTGACACAATATAATGGCATAATTCACTGTCAATATTCACAGTGACAAATTATTGTCAATTTGTTGCTTCATTAATTCATTTCTACAGTCTTCTGTCACTATTCGTTGTGTCAGTCAGCTGTCAGATTCGCTGCCAAATTCATCATCAAATGTGTAGTCAAATTCTCTTGTAAAGTTGAAAAAAATTTGAAAATGACATCATTCTGAGTAATCCTTTCTTAAAAAAATATAAAAACATAAAAGAGGAACAAAAAAATTAAATGAAAAATATCAATTGTCTCAATCTTCTTATATTATCAAACCAGGTATACCCCACCAGCGGGGCACCGCCCCAGCCGGGACAAGTCCCCGACCGGTCGTCCGGCTTTTGAGATAGTGTAGTGTATGCTAGTGTAAGTATGTGTGTGTGTGTGTGTGTGTGTGTGTGTGTGTGTGTGTGTAAGGGGAGAGGATAGGACAAAGAAGACGAAGGAAAGATCGCGCGCAGTCCGTGGCCCGTTTGTTGGGGTACTGCTCCGGCATTCGCCTGGTGTTGATCGGCAAAACCACGGATAACTACCAATCAGAGCAACCTGCGGCTGAATTCAATCTAGCTGAAAAGCAAGTGTCGAAAATCCTGCCGGCGTTGAGATTTGAACGTAGGACCTCCCGGTCAGAGGCACTGCAATGACATCAGTTGACGCACTGAGCCGACGCTCCCGTGTGTGTGCGTGCGAAGATATAGTATATTTAAAAATAAGGAAGAAAATAATGTGCACAGTAGCAAGACTTTACGGTAGGATCCTCAAATGTAGAATTGAACATCATTATACAGAATCAGAGGAACATAATGGCTTCAGGGTAGGAAGGTCTTGTAATGACGGTACCTTCACCTTAAAAAATCTAATAGAAAAACAAGTTGAAAGAGGAAGGAATTTCCATCTCATATTTGTTGACCTGCAAAAGGCCTACGATACTGTGCCATTAAATAAGTTATGGCCAAGCATGAAAGAAAGTGGCATCGAGCCAACCTATATTAATACTATCAATGCATTATATAGTGATAATAGCAGCTCTGTCAAAGTAAGTAAAGGACTTTCCCCAGAATTTCAAATGAACAAGGGGTTAAGACAAGGCTGCTCATTAGCTCCTCTCTTATTTAAAATTTATCTTGAAGAAGCTCTTAAAAATTAGAAAAGGAAGTGTAGCGGAATGGGATTGCCAATAGGAAATGATATACTGTATACTCTGCTGTTTGCCGTGGTCATAGCTGGAGACGAAGATGATGTAAGTTACATATTTCGCAAATTACAAGAGGAGTATGAAAGATGGGGTCTCACAATAAACCTTAAAAAACGGAATATATGATAGCAGGAGATAAAGAATATGGGGATCTGGACGTCGCTACAGGGAAAATTAAACAAAGTGAAACTTTTAAGTACCTTGGAGTTACCCTCTCCTCGAAGGGAAGAAGCTCTGATGACATTTCCAACAAAATTAGGAGAGGATAGAAGGAGAGGGATAAGACAGTTAAACTCTCTCCTCTGGAGCAAAAACGTCACAAAACGGAAGAAAGACCTTATCTTTAAGACCATCGTACAGAGCATAAGTATCTATGGAGCTGAAACCTGGACATTGAACAAAAGGGATAAATGTAGGTTGATGGCCCTTGAAATGGACTACTGGAGAAGGTGCTTCCGGGTGTCCAGGATGGATCACATTAGAAATGAAACAATTAGACAAATGATGAACGTGGAGAGCAGCATCTTGGATTCAATTGGAACAAAACGATTGAATTGGTATGGACATCTCCAACGTATGGGAAGCAATAGGTGGCCTAAGAAGATCTGGGCATGGACACCTCCAGAGCGGAAGAAGCGTGGAAGACCACCAAGAAGTTGGAGAAAGGACATCCAAGAAGAAATGGAGGCAAGAGGCCTCAAGGATGGAGACTGGGAAGATCGGAAGAGGTGGAAACTGAGAAGCGAGAAGCGGCGTCAGCCGTAAAAAAAACTCCCAGCTTATATATTATATATAAGAAAATAAAACTGTGGAAGAAAAGAGAGATTAAGGTCTGTCGCCCGTTAATTCGAGTTTTGCTCGAGTTTTCTCTAAGAAATTATTGGAAACTTCCGGAACGACGGATCAGAGTCGTTCTACGGCCACCAAGAGGTCCACTTGATACCAGACGGATCCAACGTGCTACGTTCGCGAGGGCCTACCGGCCTTCGCTCTCGCGACCTGGTTCTCACCTCCGCTCTCGCTCCGGCGCTCACGCTGCCACGTCTCTCACTTTTAAGAAAATTTCTTTTCAACGGAACACTCACTTTTAAGAGAATTTATTTTAAGTGTGTAGTAAATAGACAAAAAATAACTCACCTCTTGATTTGCATTAGATATTTTTGCGATGTATTGTAGGAATTGTTCATCTCGGTAGACAATACAAACCAATTTAAAAGACTTACAGGAAGAAACAAAACGCACAAATTCCACACCAAAAACATGCAATTTCACGTCGACACAATGAGAAAAGTGTATCATGAAACGTTTCCAAGTACAATTAACTTCTGATAATACACAAACTAAGCAAACAACACTAAAGAGCACACAAAAATTACGTAAATAAATCAAAGTATCTATAGATACTTTAATTAATTCATTTTTTCCATCATTTTACAGCTTCTCCTGGAGTGCTAGGTGGGTTTATGCAAAGTGGTGTGCGTTCTTTGCATTAAAAAATCTTCAGTGTTATAAATCGTAAAATCAGTGGTGATATTGTGAAGTGATTTGCATTAAAAGAGTATATGATGTTATAATTTTAAACTCAGTGAAATGTTGTGAAGCGCTAATTTAAATGTTTATTAAAATACTATAAGTTTTCTCCAACAAAAAAGAACCATTTTTAATAAATAAGGGAACTGAATCTTTCGGCTAATGAACTGGTATACGTATAATGGGAAATATCCATATTTTCTCTATTTGCCAACCATTTTAAATAAAATACTGAAAAAGAAATAGTGAAAATGTGTCACATTACGTGAATAACTCAAGCTATGTAATACTACATATTTGCACGGAAGGAGTTATCATTCACACATCTAACACACGCCATTCAATAAACCCCAAACACCTTTATACTTCACCGAATACATATACCCATTTCCTTCATTCCATTCCAAAAGAAACCTTCCGGCCTACATAACGGATCGTAAATTACGAATACTCCACCCATCAGCTATTCCACACTTCACAGACACGCAAGACCTGATGAGCTTACTATTCATAGCGACTCCAAGAAAACGGGCAGTTTTCGCTCGGCGATTGTTTGTCTGAAGAACGCAAACGGCACTTGTAGTCAGAACGGTCTTTTACCGTTCTCAGAAGCCCGCACACAACCTACAGTACCACAGCAGTTAGCCCCTTTCCTGCGCGATTGCTCCTTTTATAGCTTCCTTCCTGAGCGTAGCGTCGGGTGGCCCGCACCTCGCAAAAACTCGGCCTCCTGCAATTACCAGCGCTCTTCTTTTTACTTAATCGCCGCCACCGCCGCCTGGAGATCGGACGCCGGATAAAAAGTCGGCTCAATTACTGGCCGATGCACCGCCTCCTCTTGGTTGTTGTTTGTATTGAGCGGTCAGAACCGGAAGAACGAGAAAATTTCGCCGAAGTTTTCGCTTGCTGGCGGAGGAAAATATAGCAGAGGAAACGACCTTCGCCGTTCTCGCAGAAGAGGGTGGGAAGCTAGGGAATTACCTCTCGTTCATCCCATGTGCCTTCATGTCTCTCGTTTATGGCGTTTTCTTTCTAATTGTAGGCTGGCAATGGAATGTATGATGCAAATGAGAAAAAATATATATTTGGACAAAACATTTTGCTCCTGTCCATTTTAGGATTTTTTGCTTTTTATTGTTTTCTTTTAAATTAATACTCATATGTGCATTATTGTAGTGATATTACCTTTTATAACTATTAAATGTAAATAAATATTGAATATATTTTAGTTAAATATAGAAATTATTCAATTCTTTGAGAGATAAAACGTTGGAACACAGTTATATCTCACCGTCAAACAATGAGGAGACGAGACAAACGATAAATATCAGTTGAAAACATTTTACAATCTGTAAATTTTCTCAAAGTGTGTTTGCGACCGTTATTTTTGACTTGTCTCAGTGACCACAAGCGAACTGTAATTTAACAATTAAAAATCATAATATACAATTAGCGTTTCATTAACGTGCGAAGAACATGTGAACAATTTACAAAACCTTTTTATTCAAAGACATATTGGTATTAATTCGGGAAATATCTTCGTAGATTGCAAAGTGAATTATTCGTATAACTGTTACTATTGAAGATAAGATGTCGAATTTTTAAAAAATTGGCTGAATTAAACCAATTCTGCGCTATACAAATATCATAATACTAAAAACATTGAATTTATTCGCTCAGTTGGCTGTATTAGCATCAGCAAAATGTTAAATAGTATTATAATTTTTTATTCACATGTTTATCGTAAATTACATTTTTAATCTGTGGGAAATAATGTTTACCTACTGATTAAGTGTGGCATGTTGCTTGTATAACTATTGTAAATAAATTTAAACACTAATAAATTGTGTATTTGGACAGGTAAAAAATTGATATTTACAAACATGATTTCAGTTGATAAAAATAAATAAAAATATGAAAAAAACATAAATTTAAAACTGAACTATAATATTAACGCACACATTTTCCAAATTATTTTTCTGAACGAGAATGACAACATTTCAATTTTATGAGACCGCTTTTAAAAATTGGATCAGGTACCAAAAACAATGTGAGATAAAGGATAGTTAACAGTAAATCGTTTATTTCGTAACTAGCTGACCCGGCGAACTCTGTTCCGCCTTAATAGCCGGTCCCATATTTTTCTCACGTCGCACTCACTGTGAGAAACTGTACTATCCTTGTAGCACTCGTGATAATAAAGCAATTGCAGATTTGTGTTTTTCTCTCAAACAAAGAAGAATTTAAAAAACGCTCTGATATTAAATAGATAATTAAAAAATCTATCTAATTATACTTCACTTCACTTTTTAACACGCTTTTATTAGCTTCATTTGTATCTTTGCTTGATTGCTTGCTTGTTCTCCGCTGCAGAACGCTTCTGCACAGAAAACTTAGGCGAAAAGGCGCGAAAACATACGAATACGCGTGAAAACGTGCGAAAACGCATGAAAACGTGCGAAAACCCTCGAAAAGGTGCGAAAACCCGCGAAATCACGCAAAAACGTGCGAAATCACGCGAAAACATGCGAAATCACGCGAAAACGTGCAAAAACGTGCGTTCTCACACAGGAACGCTGTCGAACGGGATAAACAGTATCCTATGTCCGTCTCCTGGCTCTAAGCTTCCTGCTCACCAATTTTCAGCCAAATAGGTACAGCCGTTCTTGAGTTATAAATAGTGTAACTAACACGACTTTCTTTTATATATATACTAGCTGACCCGGCGAACTCTGTTCCGCCTTAACAGCCGGTCCCATCTTTTTCTCGCGTCGCACTCACTGTGAGAAACTGTACTATCCTTGTTGCACTCGTGATAATAAAGCTATTGCAGATTTGTGTTTTTCTCTCAAACAAAGAAGAATTTCAAAAAAACGCTCTGATATTAGTGTAACTAACACGACTTTGTTTTATATATATATATATATATATATATATATATATATATAGAGAGAGAGAGAGAGAGAGAGAGAGAGAGATAACGGCGAACGAAAGGCGGCTATCATTATCGCCTTCTGTTATCAGTGCGGCGTTACAACAATGGGTTACAACAGGCAACAATGACCGCTAACATGCGAAATCACGCGAAAACGTGCGTTCTCACACAGGAACGCTGTCGAACGGGATAAACAGTATCCTAGGTCCGTCTCCTGGCCCTAAGCTTCCTGCTCACCAATTTCAGCCAAATCGGTACAGCCGTTCTTGAGTTATAAATAGTGTAACTAACACGACTTTCTTTTATATATATAGATAACGGCGAACGAAAGGCGGCTATCATTATCGCCTTCTGTTATCAGTGTGGCGTTACAACAATGGGTTACAACAGGCAACAATGATCGCTAACATGCGAAATCACGCGAAAACGTGCGTTTCACACAGGAACGCTGTCGAACGGGATAAACAGTATCCTATGTCCATCTCCTGGCTCTAAGCTTCCTGCTCACCAATTTTCAGCCAAATCGGTACAGCCGTTCTTGAGTTATAAATAGTGTAACTAACACGACTTTCTTTTATATATATAGACTAGCTGACCCGGCGAACTCTGTTCCGCCTTAACAGTCGGTCCCATCTTTTTTTCGCGTCGCACTCACTGTGAGAAACTGTACTATCCTTGTTGCACTCGTGATAATAAAGCTATTGCAGATTTGTGTTTTTCTCTCAAACAAAGAAGAATTTCAAAAAAAACGCTCTGATATTAAATAGATAATAAAAAAAATCTATTACGTAGCAGAGCGTTTTTTTTTGGAATTGATTTTTGTTTAAGAGAGAAATACAAAGCTGTAATAATAGGGATCGGCTGTTAAAGGCAATAAATAAGCAGATTTTGGAATTCATTAAGTTAAATTGTTTATTAGAAAATGCAAATAAAAAAATTAAGTAGATTAATCATTCATTACTGTTCCTGTATTTTGGTGCATAGGTGAAGTATATATGGGTATAACGTAAGTATATAATAGGTGTAGTATATATAGATATAACGGCGAACGAAAAGCGGCTATCATTATCGCCTTCTGTTATCAGTGCGGCGTTACAACAATGGGTTACAACAGGCAGCAATGACCGCTAACATGCGAAATCACGCGAAAACGTGCGTTCTCACACAGGAACGCTGTCGAACAGGATAAACAGTATCCTATGTCCGTCTCCTGGCCCTAAGCTTCATGCTCACCAACTTTCAGCCAAATCGGTACTGCCGTTCTTGAGTTATAAATAGTGTAACTAACACGACTTTCTTTTATATATATAGATAACGGCGAACGAAAGGCGGCTATCATTATCGCCTTCTGTTATCAGTGCGGCGTTACAACAATGGGTTACAACAGGCAACAATGACCGCTAACATGCGAAATCACGCGAAAACGTGCGTGCGTTCTCACACAGGAACGCTGTCGAACGGGATAAACAGTATCCTATGTCCGTCTCCTGCCTAAGCTTCCTGCTCACCAACTTTCAGCCAAATCGGTACAGCCGTTCTTGAGTTATAAATAGTGTAACTAACACGACTTTCTTTTATATATAGATAACGGCGAACGAAAGGCGGCTATCATTATCGCCTTCTGTTATCAGTGCGGCGTTACAACAATGGGTTACCACAGGCAACAATGACCGCTAACATGCGAAATCTCGCGAAAACGTGCGTTCTCACACAGGAACGCTGTCGAACGGGATAAACAGTATCCTATGTCCGTCTCCTGGCCCTAAGCTTCCTGCTCACCAACTTTCAGTCAAATCGGTACAGCCGTTCTTGAGTTATAAATAGTGTAACTAACACGACTTTCTTTTATATATATAGATAACGGCGAACGAAAGGCGGCTATCATTATCGCCTTCTGTTATCAGTGCGGCGTTACAACAATGGGTTACAACAGGCAACAATGACCGCTAACATGCGAAATCACGCGAAAACGTGCGTTCTCACACAGGAACGCTGTCGAACGGGATAAACAGTATCCTATGTCCGTCTCCTGGCCCTAAGCTTCCTGCTCACCAACTTTCAGCCAAATCGGTACAGCCGTTCCTGAGTTATAAATAGTGTAACTAACACGACTTTCTTTTATATATATAGATAACGGCGAACGAAAGGCGGCTATCATTATCGCCTTCTGTTATCAGTGCGGCGTTACAACAATGGGTTACCACAGGCAACAATGACCGCTAACATGCGAAATCACGCGAAAACGTGCGTTCTCACACAGGAACGCTGTCGAACGGGATAAACAGTATCCTATGTCCGTCTCCTGGCCCTAAGCTTCCTGCTCACCAATTTTCAGCCAAATCCGTACAGCCGTTCTTGAGTTATAAATAGTGTAACTAACACGACTTTCTTTTATATATATAGATAACGGCGAACGAAAGGCGGCTGTCATTATCGCCTTCTGTTATCAGTGCGGCGTTACAACAATGGGTTACCACAGGCAACAATGACCGCTAACATGCGAAATCACGCGAAAACGTGCGTTTCTCACACAGGAACGCTGTTGAACGGGATAAACAGTATCCTATGTTCGTCTCCTGGCTCTAAGCTTCCTGCTCACCAATTTTCAGCCAAATCGGTACAGCCGTTCTTGAGTTATAAATAGTGTAACTAACACGACTTTCTTTTATATATATAGATATAGATATAGATAGTAGTGCCTTCATGTGACGGAAAATCCATATTAAAGTGAAAAGTGAACTAAATGAGATGTCACATTTCAAAAAACAACTACGAAAATATGAGGATTATTCACTCATGAGAAATTCATGAACACAAAACTGACAACATTGTGATTGGATTGTAGAATCCGAGAAATGTGGTCACATTCCACTTGTTTTATAATTCCACTAGGCGATGTCTTCAATCGCTTAGAAGTCCTGCTTTGACCCTGTCGGCCTGATTGATCGCTCATCGGTCATGCACTATGAAGGCGGGTAAGGGCACATGAAGCTTTCATGAGCTCTCCAATGGCGGCCTTGCTCGGCATGAAGGCTTCTGCGAAGGCGCCGAGTAAACCAAAGGCCGCCTGCCATCTCCTGGAGATTAATTTTCCATGATGCGCACACGCCAACGCAGTTTCGGAAGAATTATGCTCGGGCAACGGAGATCCCTTGTTTATCGTTATTTTCATTGTCGTTTTACTATATCGATTTTCAATATATGATCCCATTATTTTGGCAATTATGTATTTATAAAACAGCTATTTCAAATGTATTTATATTTGAAAATTTTTTTTAAAAAAAATATTTGAAAAGTATAAATAAGGATGTGTGGGGGGAAAAGGATCATATATTGCAAACGGAGATATCTATTTTATCATTTCTCCTCGCTAGTTGGAAACAGGGTATGAAGATAACACTGAGGAACCCACCCACGCACACACGTTCTACACTTTGTGAATTACAAACTTTACAGATATCGAACAGATTGAAACATCGATACCGAGAGGTAGAGAATTATCGTCCTCTTCGCCAACATTCAGGCCTCTGGCGATTTGATGTTACAAGTAGCAGACGGATGGCCTCTAGTTATTATTAGATATTCTTGTCTTCTCGAAGCTTACCAATAGCGACTATTCGACTCACAGCTGGAGTTTTCTTCAAAGCATTGCCGGTAACACATAGTTCAGGGACAAATCACGGTTAGCTTTTGCCTGTAAATTCATTTGGTCAGACAGCAAACAATGCCCGTTCGTATCTTCTAAAGCAGATTTGTTGACATCGTGACCGAAACAAAAATGTATTTCTGTCAAATTTCTTTTGTTCTTTGCTTCGTGATACGTAATTTCAGACATCTATAAATTATTTTCCCAATGATGTTTTTTATTTTTACAGAAAAGTTAATTTTGTTACTTTTCCTAGTTGATTGCATAATTTCAAATTAGAATTTAAAAGTGTTTCAAATTAAATTTAAAAAGTCTTACAATTTTGATTAGAAGTTAATTTTTATTTAAATGACTTGTTTGTTTCAGCAAAAGAATTGTGAATTTTCCCTGACATTTCCATTCCTTCACACAAAAAGACTCAAAATAACGATTGATTGATTTTTTTGTGTTTGCGGCCGCGTCAACTGCTATGGTCATTAGTTCCGTTAGTGTAGTGCATGTTTTTTCTCGGGAGATAGCGGTGATCTTCCCCCGCTGGATGGCGAGACCCGGCGCCGACCTACCGTCGGCTAGTGGGGTTTCTCCCTAACCAGGACTCTCCCACCAGCGGGGCACCGCCCCAGCCGGGACAAGCTCTAAGTTCCCGACCGAGCTCCCGGAATATGTGGTAGTGTAGTGCATGTTAGTGTAAGTGTAAGGGGATAGGATAGGAGAACGAAGAGGAAGGACAGATTGCGCGCGGTCCGTGGCCCGTTTGGTAGGGTACTGCTCCGGCATTCGCCTGGTGTTGATCGGAGAAACCACGGAAAACTACCGATCAGAGCAGCCGGCCGCTAGAATTCTCCTCCAGACAGCGACTGAATTCGACCTAGCTGGAAAGCTAGTGCCGAAAATCTTGTCGCCGTCAGGACTCGAACCTAGGACCTTCCGGTAAGAGGCGCTGCAGTGACATCAGTTGATACAAAATAACAAATAAACGCAATTGGACACACATCTTGAGACATCCGCATTCAAATTTTAGGAAGATAAAGGTCGTCGTTTCCAAGATAATTAAGGCGAAATAAGTTGTCTACGTCCGCTGACGGACAATAAAAAGAAGTGAAGGTGCGCTGAACCTGCCTGTGAGCCGTGAGCGATGGCTGTTTATTGGGCGAGTGGTACGGACCGCGAGGCACGCTTAGCGCGTGGGGTCCGCGAGGAATTCGCCAGGGACTGCCAGCGCGCTGTGATGGTCGCTCAGCGACGAGCAACGTTTCGGGGGGGCGGAGCGTCGCGCGGGTTGGTTAGAGACAGAGCGCCTTGCGAGATCGCAGGCCTCGCCATAAGGCAGCCCGTGACAGCCCAGTACACAACTTGCGAATGCCCAGCCGCCTGACGCATCTTCGTCCCCTGGGCCTTGGTGACGCAAAGGTTTCGCCTCCGTCGTCGCTTGAAACTCTTCTCACGCAAAATATTTCTGATAAAATAAGCAAGACTAACATATGCCCTAAAAAATACCGGGAGCGGAAGCTCAGTGCATCAACGGATGACACTGAAGCGTCTCTGACCGGGACGTCCTACGTTCGAGTCCTCACGGCGGCAGGATTTTCGTCACTGGCTTTTCAGCTAGGTCGAATGCAGTCGCTGTCTGGAGGAGAATTCTAGCGGCCGGCTACTCTGATCGGTAGTTTTCCGTGGTTTCTCCGATCAACAGCAGGCGAATGCCGGAGCAGTACCCTAACAAACGGGCCGCGCGCGATCTTTCCTTCCTCCTCCTTGTCCTATCCTCTCCCCTTACACACACGCACAAACATGCACTACACTACCACATATTCCGGGAGACTGGTCGGGAGCTTAGAGCTTGTTCCGGCTGGAGCAGTGCCCCGCTGGTGGGAGAGTCCTGATGAGGGAGGAAACCCCGTTAGCCGACGGTAGATCGGTGCCGGATTCCGCCATCCAGCGGGCGAAGATCACCGCAATCTTCCGACGGAAAACATGCACGACACTTACGGGAGTAATGACCTAAGCGGTTTACGCGTCCGGAATCACTAACCAACCACCCAACCAACCCAGAAAAATCAACCGATAATCCAATTTTCTTACAATATTTTATATTGATACATCTTAAGTTTGAATAGTTCAATATGATACATATATCTTCAAATTCTATCAATAATGATTCTTTCGGATAATGTTTGTGTAGTGCAACCTTCAATGCATCTAGACTTTGCGAAGCAGCGGTGCGGGCTAGTCAGTCACGCGAGGCATGGTCGGGACGGGGCCAGGGGATGGCGGGGAGGGGCGTAGGTGCGAGGGTAGATCAGGGTGGGGCGAAGCAAAAACTGTATATAATATAATTTCATTTTACTCGAGATATATAATTCCGTCTTAAAGGACATGAATACTTAGGCAACGCCGGGTTTCCTCAGCTAGTTTCCATTTCAAAAATGTCTGCCACTGGCAACAATGACGTGGTTGTTACTAATTCCCACCAAGTTCACGTGAATTGCTCATCAAGTTTGCATCAACAATCCACGTCACGTCCGCATTTTGATCCATTTCACGTTCTCATGTCCACATCCAGTTTACCTCATAACCTCACAAAGTCGACGACAAGTTAACTTGCGACGAGTAATGTTTGGAAAAACATCAATAGCCTGGTTGCTCTGATCCCTCGTTCTGGAAGTTTACGCGTTAGCACGTCGCAGACCACTTGGTGCCAAAATGCGTTAGTTGTAAAATTGCGTTGGCAATAAAATTAGATAATAAGCGTGGAAAATACGAATAATCAGTTCACTAGATCAAAGGAAGAGTGTCCACCAAAAACTTCTGGTTAACCAAACAGTAATATAAAATAAATCGTATTGTGGGTGAGCAGGGATTTCGAAGTGGCAGTAGCCAATAGAGCAGTAATAAATTAGTAATATAGTAATAGAATAACTATTAAATTGTAATAATACTATGTGTCTTTTATGTAAAACTAACGTTTAAAGGTACCGCGTAAATGTTGATTGACTGGTATCTCAACGTTCATCTGTTCACATTGTAGAGAACCGATTCCCCTTAAGGTGAATGAAATTTTTTGTGTCAAAGGAACTGAATCTCTCGCCTACTGGTATATATATAACGGAAAAGGTACAAAAAATTATTGTTTTAAACACATTTTATATTTTAAAAAAAGCTATATTAAAGTAATTATTAATTAGATTCGTACCTAGTAGAATTTGGAAAATGAAAAATCTTTTAAGCTACAAGTGTTGCTATGAGTCAATTACTAGGGTACTTAAGGAAGAAGTGAAAAGTGGACAATGTATTGTATGCATTAGCAATAAAAAACTAATTAATCACTTACCTACATTTGTATGCTTCAGAAGAATGAGCGTGTAAAATATTCCAACTCTAATTTTTCTTGTATACGTGTTTCCTACGAATAATAGACCGAACTTCAGTCTTATTTCTTGAAGGAATTGTTTTAGTTTAAGAAATGTACACTTCTACAAATATATCGCATTCCAGGAATAAAACATAATTCATAATTTCAGACAATTCCGCAAATTTGCACGCAACCTAACAATTTTTGGTACGAGTAGGGTATTGTATACTTGTTTGTCTCATCGAAAAATAGGTCAAACACGGGATTTTCTTTGCCATCGGTACTCATGGAAATAGCATATATTGTAATCGGCTTTCATCGTTTAAAGAACACGATCAATGAGAAATATTACGCCATCTTGACCTACAAACCGTAATGACCTTCGTTCACGAACAATATTGTCATGTAAATATTCGCGAATCTTTTCATCTCAATCATTGAGTTTACTTTCTCGGCTAGTGTATTGGTTGATAATACACTATCTCTGCGTTCCCATCGATTGAACACTCCTTATTCTCAATTACCCTGTCGATTTCGGTGACCTAAAATGGCAGGAACAGAGACACTGTCTTTTGGTGATGTATAACCCCACGCGGTTTGCTAGTCGTCTGAAAACGCCCAGCAATAAAACCGCCGCTGTGGCCGTATCAATTTGTTACGTGAGCGGATATATTTAAACCCGAGGCAGAGACAATCGCAAGCCGAAATATCTGGCGACCCCGGCACGGGACGCTGGAGGGAGGCCGATGGTATCGGAGCAGCCGAAATAAAACAAATTACCTCCCTGGATGCGGAGAAACACATGAAGGGCGTTCAGAGAGCCTCTGAGCTCCGGAGACGCCTTCCTGGCATGCAAATCGGAACCATCGGTCGGCCAGGCATTGCGCAAAGAAACCTCTAAGCGCCATTAAAGTGCTACAGGAAAAATTACGGAATATTAAGACGTTTTAGAAGGTATGAATATAATCACATACGTATTTGCTGATGAACTCAACCTCTTGCGAATAAGGTCAAGATTGATATTAGTTAATAATTATTATACTTTTTAAAAAATAAGTTACAACAATACGTAATAAAAAGTCCAGAATTTAGTAGGTTCGCGATTGTAAATAGATGAAAAACGATTTTTTAATGCTTTTTCAATAATGCCTAAATTCTCATGTTAATCGATAATCAAAACAAAACAACAAAGTATTCTGTTTCGGTCAGTAGCTAAATGGTACGAAGTTTACGTAGATTAATATTAAAGGGAAATCTAAATACTATTTTGACCTAAGCAAGGGGTAGATTTTCAGATCTACCACATTTGAAGAAAATGTATTGAATCCACCAACTCTCTGCTACACTGAAGCGCAATCGGCTGTTTTCTGAGTTGTAGTTATTCAGAAAATAACCCGCCAGGTACTTCCTTACCCTACTAGTTCCATTTCATCCAAATTTATACTTACCTCTATTTGAAGGTTGCATCTCGCATTCCAGTTGTTTGATTATGTTTTGAAATTAAAATATTCACAAACTCTCGCTCAAACACTTTCTTTGCGTGTATGCATTCTCACCTGAAACAGAGAGAAAACAATTTCAATTTTAATATTAGTATTTCAATTCTAATATCATACAATTTCTATATTAGATTTATTTTTCCATAATTGAATGTTTTTCCAGTAACTGATGATCTATTAATACTTGTGTAAATTAACTTCAATCAACTTTTACATTGGAAGTGTTTTATTTTTATTCGCAACTTAATTCTTAATTGAGGAAGTTATACATTTTTGTTGCGACACTTTCATTAAAGATGATTTCAAAAAATCAAATAGTAGCAACAACAAAAAATTGTTTAGATTATTTTGAAAATATAGTTTAATATCTTGCATATCTCCAATAAATAATTTGAGTCACTTGAAGCTTTTATAAACATCTCGATGATAAATTGCATTAATGTCATGTTTCTGATGTTTCATTTTCCAATTAATAAACAAACATTCACACTACCTCAATGGTTAGGACCAGTTCTTACAATGCCAACAATCGTAGTCTTTAATTAATTGTTATCTCCAATTCATCCCATGGAGCCTCACGTAAGTGAGAGAAAAATCCTTAAAAGGAGTAAACGTACAACCATGTGTCGAATACTTCCTTACTTAATCCACACGAGTACTTGTACCTCACTCTAATGAATAAAACTTTGCGTGGCCATCGCGTAGTTTCTGGTATTGTTTTATGGACTTTTTTTATGGATGGAGCTTTATTGTTAACAATTGTGATATTTAATTGTTACAGAGCCATTTATCAGAAATTGAAAAAAAATATTTCAAGTACAAGTTACCTATTTTTCAATACACCCAAGCCTGGAATTACAATAGAGCTTTCATTAAATTGTGCCCTCCACTCACACAAGATAATATAATAATATCGAGGAAGGAAGATGGCGAAGGAAGCACGGAGAAAGCAAGCAGGGAGAGTCAGGCTTCTTAGGTAGAAGGTATATAGATAGTATATAGCATATAGAACCGGGACAAGGAAGAGGGAAACCGAAGTAGAGAACGGAGTAGATGAAGACGTAATGAGTAAACTATACAGAAAAATTTCACTTTTCAGAAATACGTAGTGCATTATATCAGTTATATTCCGTGGACATGACTCTTACTTTTATTCAATGTTATTCAATGTAGAATAGAAAATATTGAGTGATTAGAAAAAAATGCTACAGGTTCTTAAAAGGTATTAATCAACATTAATTTTGAGTTTCCAACAAAAGTAGATGAAAATACTCTAAATGAGATGAGGAGACGGCTTAAGACGTACCGTACTTAAAAGAGGGCTGCGATAACGTAGAAAGGAAGTGGAAGTTACCTGTCTGTTAAATAAGATTGTATGCCAGCGCATTAACAAGTGAACAGTATAGTAATATACGATCCGTATGCTACACTTTTTCCACATGTGCAAGCTCATCCGGTTCTGTTCTATTTATTACGGAAATGCGCGCTTGCCTTCCGCAGCAAAATGCAGGCGGCAGCCGCCGAGACAGCGCCGCTCGTTCATTCGATTTCTCCGGCCGCGCAGCCGCGCGCCTAAGGAGGCCCATTCGCCCTCGGGAGTTTATTCGCAGGCTTTCAAATCGCCGCCGCCCGCCCCAAGGAGGCCGCGCTTCTTCGCCTTTTTTGCAGTCGGCGGCGGTGGCGGTGGCGGGGGCGGGGGAGGGGCGGGGGCGAGAGGAGGAGGAGTGGGGGCGGGGGCCGGGGCGGGGAGCAGGGAGGCGGAGGCAGGGGGGCGGGGGGCGGGGAGGGCGGTAGCGGGGGCGGGAGCGGTGACGGGTGCGGTGGCGGTGTGGCGGTGGCGGTGGCGGTGAGCGGGGGCGGTGGCGGGGGCGGTGGGCGGTGACCGGCGGCGGCGGCGGTGGCGGTGGCGGTGGCGGTGGCGGTGGCGGTGGCGGTGGCGGTGGCGGTGGCGGTGGCGAGACTGTCGGCAGTGGCGGACTGCGACGGGAGCGGTGGAGTCGGAGAGAGAAGCTGCAGTGCCAGTGGCCTCTGAGATGATGGATGGTTCGTTGGTTGCTAGTTAAAGATTCGAGGTGAGACAGCTAATGCGGTCCCGTAAGTGTAGTGAATTTTTTTTCCTCAGGGGAGGTGGTGGTGGTGATCTTCACCCGTTGGACGATGAGATCCGGCGCTGACCTACCATCGGCTACCGGGGTTACCCTCAAACAGGTATCTCCCAGCAGCGCGGTACCGCCCCAGCCAGGTCAAGCTCTAAGCTCCCGACCGGTTCCCCGGCATGTGTGGTAGTGTATTACATGTGAGTGTAAGTGTGTGTGTGTGTGTGTGTGTGTGAAAGGGGTGAGGATAGGATAAGGAAGAGGAAGGAAAGATCGCACGCGGTCTGTGGCCCGTTTTTTTAGTTAACTACTCCGACGTTCGCCTGGTGTTGATCGGAGAAACCACGGAAAACTACCGATCAGTGCAGCCGGACGCTAGAATGTTACTACAGACATTGGGTGAATTGAAGCTAGCTAGGTAGCTAGTGTGGAAAGTACGGCACCTTAGGGACTCGACTGGTCAGATACGTTGCGGAGACAGCAGCAATGCTGGCTCTGAGGGTGGCTCAGCAGGTCAGGGGGCTAGAGTTGAATGTGGAGGAGCTCAGACGATGGGAGTAATGGCAAAGGGAGCAATGAAGACGGTACGGGTAGCGGTGGCGTGGAGAGGGGGTACAGGTGGTGAGGATGATGGAAGCGTTGGGGCGTGCAGAAGTGGAGACGACGCGAACTTGGCTGCGGAGGCAGTGAGAGACGGAGACGGAGTGACGAACCGCGGCGGGAGCGACGACGGTGGCGCGTGCAGCCTCTGCAGTGGTGACAGCGTCTTAGATGACGGGCGATGAATGTAGAGGATTCAGATGTAGGAAGGAAAATGGCGACAGCAATGTCGTTGTGAGCAAAAAAGAGCGGTGGGAGCTGTGGCGGTCGCTGGTGACAGTAATTGCGTGGACGGGTAATGGGGCCAGAGAAAATGATGGTGGAAGTGGTGGCGGCAATGTCGTGTCGACAATTGAGACAGTGGAGGGCGATGGAAACGTCGAAACCGGCAGAGGGACAGTGAAGATAGGCGAAGGGACGGAAAGGAAAGGGGAAGCGACACAGCGGATAAACAGCAGAAGAAGCGGTTGCTGTGATGATGGGAGAAAAGTGGGAGGTAGCGTTGCCGGAGGAGGTGACAGCGTCGCCGGCAGAAGCGGAAGCGGCAGCGACGGAGGCGCAGAGTAGACTGCGAGTTTTTTGATTGATTGATTGATTAATGATTCTGGGAGCGTCAACTGCTTAGGTCATTGGTCCGGTCGGTGTAGTGCGTGTTTTTTTTCCTCGGGTGGTGGCAGTGAACTTCTCCTGGATGGTACGATCTGGCGTCGACCTTCTGTCGTTAGCGGGGTTTACCACAACCAGGTATCTCTCACCAGCGGGCATCGCGCCTGCCGGAACAAGCCCTAAGCACTCGAATAGTCTCCTGTCATGTGTGATAGTGTAGCGCATGCAAGTGTAAGTGTGTGTAAGTAAGGGGTGAGGATAGGACAAGAAAGAGGAAGGAAAGACAGCGGCCCGTTTGTTAGGGTACTCCTCTGGCATTCACCTGGTGTTGATCGGAGAAACTACCCATCAGAACAGCCGACCGCTAGAATTCTTCGCCATACAGCGACTGAACTCGACCTAGCTATTCAGCTAGCGTCGAAAATCCTGCCACTGTTGGGACTCGAACTACTAGGGCCTCCCGGTCAGAGACTGACATCAGTTGATGCCCTGAGCCACGGGGATGCCGGAGGAGATGACGCACTGCGGGGACGTAGAGCAGACAGCGAGCGCGGGCGGGATCCGTCGGGGGCGGGGTCAGCGTAGCGGCAGGGAGGGCGAGGGCCGAGTGGAGGAGGAGGACTAAAGCAGTGGAAGGGGCGGGGCGGGGCGGGGCGGGGCGGGGCGGCGTTTCCCTCCAGCCCCCGCCTTATGCTTCAGTCTCTCGATTTAAGAGGCAGCGACGGAGATGAATCGCAGGGCCCCGAGGCGCGCTCTGCGGCTGGGGGCTGACCGCTCGCCCGCAAGAGGCCGCCCCGAGCGCGGGAGGGGACGGAGAGGCGGTCGAGGGGCCGGGACAAGAAGATTAGGAAAGCTGCGTGGAAAGAATCGCAAATATTTTCTAAAGGACACGCAAGGAAATTTAATGAAAATGAGGGAAAATAAAATGTGAGAAAGAAGCAAACGCTCTCTGCACGTGTTATGGTGTACGGGAGGGCGGAGGAGGGGAGGATTGTGTTGCGGACAGGAAAAGTGAACAAGGTAGAAAAGGCTAATGGGGAGGGTAAGATAAATGGATGTATCACGTCTCAGTTATTTCTGGGGGTCTATCGAGCAGGAATGCTTTATTATATTTAGATAATACTCTGACATTTAACGCACAAATAATTTTGTATATTTAGTCGATTTGCAAAAGTGAATTTTAATATTTAAAATATCACAAAAAATTTATGTTAAGAGCAATGAAAAAAGTTCTAAAATGTATGTGATGGATACAATAAAAAGATGTCTCTTCGGTCTTAATAGTATGAAGATTAGCGCATTGATTTCATTAAATTGATGTTTGGGTATTCAAACTCAGCACGAAGAGGTATATTTGCAGAAGACGGAATATCCGTAACGTGCTATGCAATGTAACTATACTCGTATATAATTATCACCTCATATACACATACAAGTCTTTGATATTTGCGCAGAAGTAATTGCAATACGAGGTGCCAAGAACTATTTCTTTATGTATCTTATGATAGGATAGAATGCTCTGGCAATACCAGTACCAAATTGCAGAGGGGGGCGATTTAATAGTACAAGTTGCCAGGGTGGCCTCTGCAGTATTCCCCATACAACAAAAAATATTGGGAGTAACGTTCGCAGATATACCCACGCTGTATTGGCGTGGCCATTATAAACATGTCTTGATCAGCTTTTCCGCTAACAATAATTGGGTTGACGAATGTCCAGTTGTGAATTTCGTTTCATCACACATGTCAAGATTGCGTACAAGGTTGTTTTTTTTTGAGATTTCGCGGGCAGTGTCCAGAGCAACGTGCGCGAAGTTACAAATTAAAGATTGAACAAAGTGCTCCCGGGTGGCGGAATGCCAGTGGATGCCTGGCCCGTGGCAGTCTTCTGGAGAAGTCTCCTTTACAGTTATTGTCCCAAATTGAGCAATAGTAATTTCCATTTCCTCTACTAAAGCAAATTATCCATTAAAATGAAATGAAATGCATAATTCAAATTGTTAATTAAGAGTAAAATTAAGCATTTGGAATCGAAAAGATCTTTGTTTTGTAATCACTTTTACATAAGAGTGCATTATAGATTATCTCTACGTTCAGATTAGGAGGTTGGAATGACAAAAATATTTGTCCGTTGAAAAAATCCGCCCTTAAGAGAAACTTGTTAATTAATTAAATTTTTTTCTGTTTACACCAAATCACGGAATGGATTAATAAAACAGTACAAAACGAGAACTTAAAGAAGTCGCCATTCAAACATATTCATATCACTTGACAAAAATGTATATACAAGCCAGAATTTAAGAAGAAAATAAACATGAAATAAAATAATAAGTAGTTAAGTATATTAACAAAATTAAAATATGTTGTTAAAATAAAAAAAATCAGACAAACAAACTTTTGTGTAAAGCAACTATTCTGCATTTGTGCTTATCTGCTTTGCTTTGTGCTTATCTGCCTTGCTACATCTTGTACACTCCATTCTGAAATTGGAGAGAAATAAGAGTGAAGTCCCGTGCTCGCAGGACTTCCCAAGTGGACAAGACACTCACGCGGGAGCAGTCTGACATGCTCGATCTAAACTATATTTTTTAATACGCTTTATTTATGAAGGTTGCATAAACATGAAGGCCAGGGTACCTAAAATCCAGGATATCAGGGAAAATATTCACATTCAGGAAATTTGCTCCACCAGGTAACTGATTGATTAATTCAACTGCTAATATCATTAGTCCCGAAAGTATAGTACATGTTTTTGTCACGGAACATCGCGGTGATCTTCCTCTAGAGGATAGCGAGATCCGGTGCCGACGACTTGCGCGGATTTTCCCCAATCATCCACTAGCATGGCACAGTCCCGGCCGGGACAAACTCTAAGATGCCGACTTGCCTCAAGATAAGTGTGGTAGTGAAGTGTACCAAAGCGTGTGTCTAAGTATGGAGTGAGGACAGAACAAGGAAGAGGAAGGACATATCGTGCGCGGTTTGTGGCTCGTTTGTTAGGGTAGTGTTTCAGCATTTGTCTGGTGTTGATCGGAGAAACCGCGAAAAACTACCGATCAGAGCAGCCGGCCGCTAGAATTATCCTCCAAACAGCGGCTGAATTCGATCTAGCTATCTACCTAGTATCCAAAATCCTGCGATCGTCGGGACTCGAACTTTAGGACCTCCCAATCAGAGGCACTGCAATGAAAAAGAAAACTTGATAATATTCATGCATTCAAGCCCTTGAAAGGCCTCACGGCCGAAAAAGAAGAAAATAAATGAAAAAAAAAGAAAACTAATGTAAAGATAACGGAGAATGATCCTTATGTGTATGCTATCCGCAAGAAACTTTGCAAAACTATATTCTGGCGTACGAAGCCGCAAACTATATTCTGGCGCGAACTACGTTCTGGTGCATGAAGCCGACGTCAGCTGCTGAACGGCGGACATCCCAGTTGTGCCGCACGAGGTGATGCAGAAAGGCTGAGCGGGGGCTGGCTCCCATCAGCCATCTGGCGGACCTCCCTCCCCCCCTGGCCACCCGCGCCCACCCGTCCCACGCAGCCTGACGCACGCGAAAAAAAAACAGAGAAAAGCAAACCGCTAGGCAGCCGCTACACGAGGTTCCAGTTCGAGTAGTTTAAAGCGCGCATTACCGCCAAGCCCGGAAGCGGTGGGGCACGATAGGCGAAAGCAGTATCAAGGCCATCGTATTTTGATAATATTTTCGAAAATGAAATGTTAGTGGCTTTGCACGCCCTTATATGTCATTTTCAATAATTTGAAACATTACTTGTAGACAACCAAGCAGTAATGTATTACCAATATAAGGCGACATTCGAATAATTTTCTTGCATGTAGACTTGCACATTTGTGCTTCAATTTTAGTAAGCAAAATTGTGTATGTATCCCATAGAATTCAATAAAGAAGATGGATCGTCGCGAGTGTGCCTTTGGCGGATCAACTGACCCCTGACCAATCGGGGCCCCCGATAGCGCGTCCTCACTCTATCGCGATGCGAAGGGGCTTCAGTTGGTCGGAGGTGCACCCAGCGAGCGGATGCGGTTTAGAGAGTGAATAATAATAATAATAATAATAATAATAATAATAATAATAATAATAATAATAATAATAATAATAATAATAATAATAAACAAGTACTCAGAACTCACTGAACCCATAAAGAAACGGTGGAATGTTGAAAAAGCTGACAATATTCCAGTAATTCTTTACGCACAGGTGTCATCTCTGGAAATCTGATGTTGGGCCTCAAACATGTGAATGTAAAAGTGGACATTACGCAGAATGCAGGGGTAATAGAAACAACAATAATTGCGCAAAAATTTCTGGGAAATTATGTATTTTAAATTAAATGACATTTATGTTAATATTGTACATTGATTGTGTTTTGATTTTGTTTATTTGCACTATGAGTAATGTAAGTGTACCAAAAATGACAAAAATAAAGACAATAATAATAATAATAATAATAATAATAATAATAATAATAATAATAATAATAATAATAATAATAATAATAATAATAATAACAACAATTTGCCTCTGGTAAGAAACGACTACAGAATAGTTCAGAATAAATGTTACAAACTTCTAGGGCCCTTCAACGTGTACCAAGACGTTTGTAACATTTGTATCAAACCCTCTGTTGAGGTCCTAACGTTCCAGCTCCATCACGCGGCATCCCAATTAATCCTACCCTTTCCTTTTAATCCAACACAAGGCTCCATACGTCCTTCTGTATCGTTGCTTTATCAATGAATTACAGCTTCCTTATTCGAACATTTATCTCCCTCTCCAGCCTATATTTACAATATTCCTCTTCAAATTCGCACTTTCTACGAATATTTTTTACCTCTATCAGCCAGTACTTACTTTCAGCACATTCTTCATTTCCACCCTTACTATCATAATCGTTTTCTTTTCAATGTTCGTTCCGCATACAAAACACAATGCACAGCTAGGCTAGACTCCAGACAGTGGCAGGATTTTTGATATTAGGTAGACAGATAGGTCGAATTCATCGGCTATCTGGATGAGAATTCTATCGGCCGGATGCTCTGATCGGTAGTTTTCCTGGGTTTCTCCAATCAACACCTGGAGAATGTCAGAGCAGTACAATAACAAACGAGCCACGGACCGCGCGCAATCTTTCCTTCCTCTTCCTTGCCCTATCCTCACCCCTTACTTGTACACACTTACACACACACTCACTTCACTACCACACATACCGGAATACCGGTCAGGAATTTAAAGCTCGACCCGACTGGGGCGGTGCTCGCTGGTGGGAGATACCTGAGATAATGACCTTAGTAGATGACGCACCCGAAATCACTAAAAATCAATCAATTTAAAAAGAACGATGACATTCGACCCCCCCCCCGCATGCTTTAGTTCGTAACTCTTCTTCTGAGACTGTCAACATATCACATCGAAGCCTCTTCGCGCCTGAAGAATCGCTTGCGGCCCACTGCGCGTTGGCGCGTCCGGGACGCAGCCGCCCCCGCCGCCCCCAGGACGCCGCCACCTCCGCCTCCGCCGCCGCCGCGTCTCCGCTCGCGCCGCTCGGCTCGGCGTATCGACCGAATGTCCAGGCTCCGCCCCCGCCCCCACCCGCGCCTCCCCCGCCCACCGAAACGCGCGCTGCAGTGGAGCCCACTCTCACTCTCACTCTCGCTTTCTTCGCTCCGCGCGCGCTCGCGCCGGCTCGCGCCCCCTGGCCCGGCACCGCGCACCTCGCCCCTCCCCCCATGCGCCCGCTGCCGCGCCGGGCGTTCACCCGCCAAGGTCTTTTCCTGGTTCGCCGGGGGCGCGCCGCACTGTCATCAAACTACCCGCATTCTCCCGTGCACCGCTCGTATTACGATAAACGTTTTCTTTCGCTCTTTCATCTCTCTCTCTCCCTCCCCTCTCTCTCTCTCCCTCCCCTCTCTCTCTCTCCCTCTCTCTCTCTCTCTCATCATCTTTCTCTTTTGTTATTGCTGCGTTCCTGGTTCGCTTGAATCGCATCGCATTGGCAACAAACCACCCATATTCTCCCATGTAGCTCTCGTATGACGATAGTTTTCTTTCTCTCTTCATTTAATTATTTCTCTCTTCTCTATTTATGTCTCTCATTCAGTTTCTTTGTTGTTGATTCTTTCTATCCGTTTTTCATTCTTTCTTTCTTTTCTTCCTTCTTACCTTCTTTCTTTCTTATTTTATTCCTTCTTTCTTTCCATTTTTCTTTATTCTTTCTCCTTTTTTATTTCTTTCCTTTTCTCCTCTTCCTCTTGCAGTTTCTCTCTTTCTATCACCGCTTCCGTCTCCTGTTGATGCTGCGTCCCTGGGTCCCTTGAATCACACCGCACTGCATCAAACGACACGCTTTCTCCCTTGCGCCATTCGCATCACGAAAAATTTTCTTTCTTTCGTCTACTTTGTCCCACATATCCTCGTTTTCTCTTCTGTTCTCTGTTTCTATCACTGTTTCTACCTCCTGTTGATGTTACGCCCCCTTTTCAAACCCGATTTTCCGGATGCCTTGGAACGCACTGCACTATCATCAAACCCGCATTCCCCCATGCAGCACTTCCTATTACATAGTTTCCCTATTTATTTTCCGTTCTTCCTCCCTCTCCATTCCCTCTATCTCTTTTCATATCCGTTTTCACCTCTTCGCGATGCTGCGTTCACCTTCTAAAATCTTTTCCTGGATCCCATGGAACGCACTGCTTTGTCATCGAAAGACCTACCCCCTGAGCTTCTTATTGAAACGTAGTTTCCTCTTTCCTTCTCCTTTACCCTCCCTTTCTCTTTCTCTTGCAAGTATCTCTCTTTCTATTATCGTTTCCGCCTCCTAGTGATGGTACGTTCGCTTTCCAAATATTTTCCAGGTTCTCCTGGATCGCATCGCCACTCCCACTTCCTCTTTCTTTTCTCTCTTTCATCTTTTTTCTCTGTTTCTATCATCGCTTTCATCTCTTGTTAATTTTGCATCCACTATCCGACGTCCTCACCCCACTCCCATGGTTTGCACCATATTGATCAAACATGTACACCGTCCCTTGCGCCATTCACATTGCAAAAATATATTGTCCTTGTAAAATTTTTCTTTTTCTCTCTCGTTCACATTTTATACGTCTTATCCCCACTTCTACCACCTGTTAATGCTGTGTCCACATTACAAGGTTCTTCCTGTGGATCGTACTGCAATGTCACGAAACATCGCACTTCCCCAATCTCCATTCGCTTTAAGGACTGTTTTCTCTTTTTCTTCTTCAAGTCTTTCTCTCTCTCTCTCCCCAATCGTTTTCAGTTTCTCTATTTTTTCTCTTTCCTCTTTACATTATCGCTTACATCTCCTACCTCTTTCTGGTTCTCTTGAGTCACTTTTTTTATCACCAAACGAGATACATTAATCCATGTACTGCATTGAAAAAATTTTCCTTTCTTTTCTCATTTTCTTATTTCCTCTCCCTTCTCCTCCATTTTCACTGATATTATCCCCGCTTCCACTTCCTGTTAATGTCACTTTCCAACGTCTTTCTCTAGTTCTCTTGGATACTGACCAACTTTCATCAAGCCACGCATATTCTTGCATCCCTCGCATTACGAAAAAGTTCCTTTCGATTTTCGTCTCCTCTTTCTTTTCTATTTCACTAATTTCCTATCTCTCTCTATCTCTTTCTCACTCACTCAATCTCCCTCTCTCTCCCTCTTTCTTTCTCTCCCTCTTTCTCTCTCTCCCACTCTTTCTCTTTCGCATTTTATTTTTTGAGGCTTCGGCCTTCTGTTGATGATGTGAATAAGATTTTTCATTCTGTTTCTTTTACAAATTCCCTAGTATTTCAACTCGCTCCTTCCCTCACTCTACACTCTAACACGCAAGAATGTACACCTCGCAATACATACACATTCCGTAAATCTCCTCATGCATCTCTACATCTAAATTTCTCTCTTTTTACAGTTTTTCTTACTATTCCATCCCACTCTACATCCAATGTCACGCGCATTTAATTTATTCCTTCACATTTCCTCTTCTTTTCAGCTTCTCTCTGACTCGCAACTTCTTTGTGGCCATCTCTTCTTCTTCCATCTTATCTTGTTGTTGATATGTTCTCTGATGCGGTCGCACCCACCCACTTCCCACGCGATTTTTGGTTTTCTATCCATTGCTTCTTGCGGACGATGACCCCCAAAAATCGTTTCCGATCCCCTTGAATCTTAACCCACATCCATGAAACGACCGCACATCCTCACATACACCCCTCGTATTACATTTCCATTTTCTCCCCTTCTACTCTCACTCTCTCCCTTGTCTTTGGATTCCATTCCACTCACTTCATCACATGACGCGTATTCTTGTTTCTCGAAGTTTAATTTATTTTCGTTCTTTCTATTTCCCAGACAACTCCAGCCTCCGGAATCGCCAATTGTTCGCCCTGTACAGTATTCTTCTCTCTTCCTTTATTTTCCTGTGCCTTCGTATCCCATAACTCTTCCTCAACGTCGAGGAATTGTGGTCTTTCGCAATCAGTCAATATTTTTGTCCTGCTATCTACATGCACACGTTCATCCCGTTTTCACATCCTATATGAATGGGAATCAAGATAGATGAGATAAAGGAAATGCAGAAACCTGTGACTACCAAGGAAACCTCCCGAGAATCCGCGTTGGCAATCATACATTGCACCAGCATTTAAATCGTAATCAGAGGTAGAGAGACAGCATGCGCGCCAGCTCATTCCCAAAATTATCGTGAAGTACAAAGTCAAAAGTACCGCAATGATTATAAGAAAAGATAATTGTAATTGTATAAATGAAAACATATCGTTCTGCCTAGTAGGTATGTATGTATGTTCCTGAATGACTACGGAACTACTCAAGCAAATTAAGAAAACAAACAAACTTGGAACTCCTATGACTCATCATCTGAAACAAATTCAGCGGAGATAAGATCTCTAGCACTTACGCGTGGGGGGTTGAAGGAGAAGACATGAAAACAAAAATGAGCAAGCAACCCGCATCGCATCTTTTGCGTCCCGACGAGCGCGTCAGAAGAATTGGGAAGCGTGGAGGGGTGTGGGAATAGCGAGCAAGGCGAGTAAGTGGGTATGGCGAAAAGAGAAGATAATGGGCGGGCTGGGAAGGCAACTAGATGGGTGAGATTAGCGGGCTGTTAAAGTTCAGAAAACACGGATTGGGTGTTCCCTGGATCGACAACTGCTCTAGTCTCATTAGTGTAGTGGATGTTTTCATGCCTGGAGGATGATGCATTCCTACCCCACTAGGTAGTGAGATCTGGCGCCGACCTATAAGTCGGTTTGCAGGGAATTTCCCCCAGTTGCACACCACAGCTGCCGGTAAGCTTCAGATTGATCTCCTGACATATATAATAGTGTAATGCGTGTAACTGTGTGCGTGTATCGGAATAGAGGATTAGAATATGGAAGAGGAAGGAAAGATCGCGTGCGACCGGTTCCCGTTTGTTAGCATCTTGTTCCTGAATTCCCATGGTAAAGATTGGAGAAACCACGAAAACTACAGATCAGAGCAACCGACCTCTAGAGTTCTCTCCTAGACAGCGACTTAATTCTATCTAGCTATCTAACTAGTGTCAAAAAGAGGGCACCATCGTGACTCGAACCCTATGACCTCCCGGTCAGAGGCGTTGCAGTGACATCAGTTAATGCCCTGAGCCACCTAAGCTGGTGCGGGAGAGCGGGAAGGGCGGGGAGGAGCGGGGCTGAGCTGGAGAGCATGTCTAATAGATGAGAGAGATAAATAAATCCCCGGGCGACGCGTTCCTGGGCCATTTGGTCCACTGTGCTTCTCTCGCCTCGGGGCCTGCGGCGTCGTGCTGCTGAATATTTTCGGGGTCCCACGCGCGAGGCGCTCCGACGGCGCAGTGGGCCAAAATGCGAGACTCCAAGGCGAAATTCCACTCCACCCAATAAGAGGATTGTCTGAATAAATACTGCGTTAGGTGGAGTTAACCAGTCGCATTGTCACCAGAAGCAATTCGAGTCACACAGAGTTATGTCCAAAGTTAAAATGTTGGTGGATTCAAGCGTCGATATCTCGCATTTTGAGTCTCCAATATGAAAGGATGAAAATATAATCCACAATCTTAACACATTAATTATATCTCGTGCGAGACGGTTGACAATTAAATATTCCGGAGCTAGAAGATACAAATAGATGACACTCAACACTATTTTAGACAGGATTTTGGGATTTCGAAATCGGTAACCTCAATAACCTACGTACATTATTAATATTTCGAATTTATCATTCATATTCACCCTTTCCTTATGCATGGTGTTGAATGATAAGTGGGTAAATTGAACCTGGGTATCGAATATCCGATACCTTGATGTATTTCACAGGTTTAGTTAGCGCTTAGCCTGCGTTTCCGCTGTAAACAGCTGCTTCTCCTCTGATGAGGAGGTCGTAGGGCCCGAGTCCCGACAGTGGAGGAATTTTCGACATTAGGTATTTCGGTAAAAGTAGAATCCAGCCACTGTCAGGAGGAGAATTCTAAGGGGTGGCTGCTCTGATCAGTACTTTTTCATGGTTTTCACGATCAATACCAGGCAAATGGCGTAGCATTACCCTAATAAACGGACCACGAACTGCGCACGATATTTTCTTCCTCTTCCTTATCCTATCCTCTCCCTATAATTACACCCAGCTACACTTGATTGCTTTACACTACAGCACTTCTCAGTATATCAGACGGGAGTGTAGAGCTTGTACCGGCTGCTGCGGTGTCACGATGGGAGAGCTACCTGGAGGGGAAAACCTCCGCAAAACGATGTGTAGGTAGGTGCCGTATCTCATCATTCAATGGAGAGGAAATCACTGCGATCTTACGGGACTTACAAAAGACGAGCCCGGGAAAATCAACAATTTAATCGAAGTATTCCTTATCAGATTCAAAATTTTGCGCTAGACTACGATGTTCTACTGTACTTCTATATACCAGTAGTGAGTGAACTCGAGTATTATCTTGCCACGGAACGCAGCTTAGCGGTCGAAGCAAAGCTCCAGGACGAACGAAGCAGAGGGCGAAGGGATTTTCCAGGCTTTTGGAGCTCTGCTGGCGCGGCGCAAAGCTCTCCAGAATCGGTCAATATGCAAGCTAAGTTCGAAATTTGCTCTAAAAACAGAGGTATACTATATAAATTAAATGCTACGAATAATTACGAGTACACAGTAACTTATTACCATCACAACCCACACAATCAAATAGTCTAAAAATACTGAAATATTTATGTTTTAAAAGTACAATTCCTTTCCAGAAATATAATACGGAATATTAACAATGAATGCGTTTTCAAAGATACTGCATATAAACAATAAATATTACACGGTATTTATCCAACACGAGTAACTTGGAGAGAGACTTGGAACTGTGTATTCTGAACTGGCAGGGAATTGTGAGTGGAAAAATATTTTTATGCCGCATTATGCCTCTTGCAAAGAAAAAAACACTATTAAATACCTGAAAATTAAATACACCTATTGTTACTCCCCGAACCAAATAACAAATCCTCTCTTCCATGGTATGCTGCAAGTAATAGATATATGTGACTGTAAACTCGTTGCTGTGAGGATCGGTGGCGACAAATTAATTGGCAATACTGATGGGTGCGGTGCCAAATAAATTCCTAATAATACAAGTAAGATTGGAAGCTAAGAAGTTTCTCAAGAGAGATGGCGCTAGAAGACACCGAATACATGAAAAAATTGATATTAATAAAGTAAGTTTTCTGTAACAATCTTAATGCTTTTTCCATCACGCTTATCGACTTCTGCTACTTTTCGTTGTATTGTGGTCAACGAGTATTTTTTGACAAATATCTGAAGAATGTACGTATATTGAACGCTAATGAAATTCTCTATATAGATGGCAGTAAGCCAAAACCTAATAAAGCGAAAACTAATGCTTAAGTTACTTGTTTTGTGTTAGGTACACAAGTTTATAAAAATAATTAAAATGTCTCTTCAATGCAAGTTCACAGAATGGTGGGCAAAGAAATTATTTTTAAACCAACCTATACACGAAGGTCAGATTCCACTTCATAGAAACTTTCAGGAGATATGTGTGGGAAACAAGCGAGGAGAAGCGGTATCTGTACTGGAGCGTAAAAGGAATGTGAAATTCTGCGCTAACTGGACCGAGGTTCTATGTTAATCACGGAAGTCGTTGATTATGCACCGTTGATTATTACTACCGATGCAATGCGCTAGAGTATAGAGACAAATCAGCGGAGTGAAATTAACGATCTCATTAAAAAAACTCTCGGATAACTTCAACCAAATACTTTGACACGTCACTTCTTTTCGAATTATCTCCATTCATACAGCGCATTCTAAACGTGTTTCATTTATCCATCAGCCGTTACTGTACAATGAATTAATCCTGGCAGATTTCACTCCCTCCCTTCATGGGCTACGTCCAGATCGGGCACAGGTTCGGTCACCGAATTCCCCGTTCAAATCGCCTGATGTGACCCAACAGCCCTTATACTCAGATCTGAACTTGCTATGTTACAAGCGTAGGCCTTGGGTCACTATCAACTTGGTGCTTATTAGGAGGACGTAGATAGGACTGTGTGTGATCCGGACGCCGGTACTGACCGAAAGCTTGACACCCACGCGACAAAATTACAGGCGGGGAGATAAGCATTTTTGGAATGGCACTGCCCTGGTGCAGTGCGTACATGTCAGAAATAACTACTGCTCCTAGCCCAAACGACGCTGATTTAGATCAGATTTCTACATTGCCGGGTTTCTACCGCGAAGTCCCAGGGTTCGAGTACTCACAGTGGTAGATTTTTACCCAGGCTATGTAGCTAGAAATATAGCTACATAGATAGAATCAAAAACCAACTCAAACCTAACTCTAAGACGATTTCAGCCTCAGTAGTTTTTCGTGTTTCTGATAAATACCAAGCACATGGCGCGGCAGTACCCTAACAAAAGGGCCATGTATAGCGCACCATCTTCCTTGTCTTATCCTTTTTCCTTACACAAACATACATACACTACACTACCAGAAATGTTGGCAGAGTAGTCAGGAGCTTAGAGCTTATCCCAGCTGAAGTGGTGCTTTGCTAGGGAGGGTTTTCTGGAGAGGGAAATTCCCCGCACGCCATGCAAGTCGGCATCGATTTCACCATCCAGTGGGAGAAGAACACCGCCATCTTCAGAGATAAAATATTGACCACATTTACGAGACTAATTACTATAGAAGTTGACGTACTCGGAAACATTGATCAATCTTTCGCCAAACAAACAGTCCAGGAAAGTTGGGAACACATTGCATAAGTGATGCATGTTGTGTAGGAGAGTGCGGTATGCCCGACACTGTCTCTGATGTCACTGCTGTGATTGGGAAGTCTTAGGGTTCAACTCCGAACGGTGGCAGGATTTTCGACACAAGGTAGATAGCTAGGTCGAGTTCAGCCGTTGTCTGAAGGATAATTCTAGCGGTCGCCTGCTCTGATAGGTAATTTTTCGGGGCTTCTCCGGTCAACACCTGGCAAATGCTGGAGCAGTACCCTAACAAACGGACCACGTGCGCGATCTTTTCTTCTTCTTCTTCTTCTTTGTCCTTTCCTCCCGTGTTGGTTGCACACATTTACACTCACATACATTACATTTCCGCACGTGTCCGGAGACCAGTCGGCAGCTTAGAGCTTGTCCCTGCTGGGGCGGTGCCCGGCAGATGGGAGACACCTAGTTAGGGAAAATCACTACAAGCCATGGTACGTTGGCGCCGGATCTTGCCATCCAACGGGGAAAGTCACCGCAATCCTAGATAAAAAATGAACTACACTTACGAGCCTAATGATCAAGAACTTGACGCGTCCTGAACCACCAATCAATCAATGAATGAAAACCATTTCCTTAAGTTGTTTGTCAAAAAAAAGGTTCCCGCTTTTGATAGTGTAGGCTTCCGCAACCGGAGTCAATATCTGTTTGGCTCTCCGGAAGACGGTGCATCCTATGCACAGGTGCCAACGTTTCGACCTTCCTCAGGGCAAAAAGCCGCCCAAACGCGAAACGCCGAAGCAAGAAGTAAGCAGCTACAGTTAGTGTCGGAACCAGACTATTTTGGGTTCGGTGCAATGCTGAAACGTAGCCCCTCCCCCGAAAAATAATTAAAAGTGGGTAAGTTGTATCAAGTCAATATTTTATTTATTTCAACAAATACCAATAATTATAACGTTTAAGCTACAAAACTGTTTTGGAAATACATTTTAAGTAATAGTTTTAAGTAAAAGTATTTATTAATCAAATAATAAAATCTCCTCGGTAAGCTTAAAACACTAAAAAATGTTATCTGTAGTTACTGTTTAATACATGTATATAAAAAATAGAATAAACTTGTTCATTACATGAAATAAAATGTATGAATTTTAGTAGAACCTATTTTAATGTTAGGGTCATTTGATTCATTTCAGAGTCCTACCTTAGAATTAATGACTATAATTAACTATTTAAGGTAAAAACGTAATTGAAAATTCTATGAAATATCAAGACTTCTGTATCACGACGTATAAAATTTCGATACAGATTTTCTCTATTTCTATTTTTTTTAAAGTAAGTTTTTTCCCATTAGTCCCAAGCGGGTCCCCTGGCGATCGCCCGACCTGCCTGGCGCCGGCAGTGGCTACGGGTCTCGCGTGTGGCCCACTGCGCGTTGTGGCGCGTCGCGGCGCTGCGCGTCGCGGCGTCTCGTGCCTGCGTCGGGGGCGCGCTGATGGGATATCCGCCTCCCCACGGAGGGCGCCTGCGCCGCCGCCACCGCCCGCGGACGCGCTTGAGGACGGGAGGACGGAGGGAGGGACGGAGGGCGCTCGGGCGGAAAGATTCCATTTCTGCATGCACCGCGGCTCCCGATTCGCGGGCCGCCCGCTCCGCACAGCGACTGGCGAGGAGTGCGGGTTGAAGAACCACGAAAAGGAACTCCTGCGGGGAGCAGCGTAACATAATTGAAACGCTTTGTAGCGGATTCGCTCGTGCTATAGTAGCAGAGGCAGGGGTAACCATTAGGAACGGTGCTTTAGCGCGGTTAGTTGCGAGCTTGCAAAGAAAGGTTCGCAAACTCGATGGTTGTAGGTTCGAGTTCCGACAGTGGCGGATTTTCGATCAGTTTGCGTCGAACCAGACTTTTGCGTATTCTAAATCCATGTCATTCACATCACGTACCGGGAGCGGTAGCTCAGTGCATCAACTGATGTCACTGCAGCGCCTTTGACCGGGAGGTCCTACGTTCGAGTCCTAATGGCGGCAGGATTTTCGACCCTAGCTTTCCAGCTAGGTCGGATTCAGTCGCTGTCTGGAGGAGAATTCTAGTGACCGGCTGCTCTGATCGGTAGTTTTCCGTGGTTTCTCCGATCAACACCAGGCGAATGCCGGAGCAGTACCATAACAAACGGGCTACGGACCACGCGCGATCTGTCCTTCCTTGTCCTATCCTCTCCCATTACACACACACTTACACTAACATGCACTACACTATTACATATTCCGGGAGACCGGTCGGGAGCTTAGAGTTTGTTCCGACTGGGATAGGGCCCCGCTGGTGGGAGAGAGTCTTGGTTTGGGGGAAACCCCACTAGCCGACGGTAGGTCGGCGCCGGATCTCGCAATCCAGCGGGGGAAGATCGCCGCCATCTCCCAAGAAAAAACATGCACTACACTAACGGGACTAATGACCAAAGCAGTTGACGCACCCGGAAACACGAAAAAGTCAATCAATCACATCACGTGCTACTCTCACACCACCACCAAGAACTTCACTTTCTTTACTATTAGTGAACATATTTAGCTAATGCTTTATATTTCTACTGCGCGTATTTATGCTAATGTGTAATGTAATGAAGTACACATATACGTTTTTAAACCATTTAAACTATTGCGACAAGAATTATTAATGTAGAGTAATAGTAATATTATGATGCCAACTATATTCAGTAACATCTTCAAAAGATAGGATTACGACATTTTTTCTCAGAATGATACACATGAATACAATCAATCCATCGTGTGTGTGGTGATGTTTTTGCCGATGATATTAGCCAGTTCACTATGCGAGCGTGACAGGAATGTCCCAATCTTTAAGAACGCAAAAACACGACGAAAAAGTATCAGCAAACGAAGTTTGGTGCGAATAGATAGCAAAATCACACAGACGTGAAAAAACGCAGAGACCAAGCCGAGGTCGCGTGTGTCAGCAACAGCGTTCAGAGCAAATATTTGGAGTTGTGCTTCTTTCGGCGGTAGGAGCGAGGTCACATGACACCAGCTCACATAGAGATGGGCCTACTTGCTATTGCGATGGAAAGACATTTCTAAAGTATTGTTAATAAAAATAATAATAATAATAAATAATAATTAATAATAATAATAATAATAATAATAATAATAATAATAATAATAATAATAATAATAATAATAAATAATAATAAAAATGTCGGCACCGGTGGCTGAGATTGCTAAGGCAGTAGTGTCGTAGTGATCTCGGACCGAAGGGTCGCGGGTTCGAGTCCCGCCTAGGGCATGGTTGTATTTGTTTTCGTCCGTGTCTTTGTATGTGTATGCCTATTTCATTCATAATCTTAACTTCACTTCATCCCCAGGACTAACAACCATGGGGTGCAAAATGGAATCTGCATTATATTGCAAGATTCCTCTTGACAAAAATGTAACGTGCACCTAGCCCGATATTCAAGTCTGAGCACCGGTGGGATGCGCGTATCTCGTGACCCAATGATGGCCGATTCGCAGAAAAATAATAATAATATTAATAATACACCAGGTATTCTCCTTAAACATAAAAATAAGGAATAATAATAGATTCGTTATTCCACTACAGCACATAAAAAATAGAAAAAATTTAAACATGTAAATTAATCATACGAGGTACGTTTGGAAATAAAATGCTACAAAAACATATCAACTCGTGATACAGCCGGATGGACTAATCGGCGAAAGATTTATAAAACACCTAATGTTCCTTCACTATTCGTACCAAATTCAACTATGAAACTATTCGTACTACAACAGTACATACTTATCGCATATTTATAATCTTTGCAATTTTAGAATATTCATAGAGTTCAACGAAAATGAGACGCGCAGTTTGGTAAATGTTGACAATTTTGGTAAATGTTGACGTTTTATGTAAAGTATCCACCAAAATCAAAATATCCGTTTCAAAAAGCCACAAGTTCTTTTAGATCGTTCGGAGATTATCAATTCTACAGAAAGTGATTGGAACAGTTTAGGTGCTAGCATTGATCATGGGCGCATGGACACACAGTTTTGCCTTCAATCCATATTTCGGTTTCAAGGTCAACAAAAACGTGGATTTTTTTTTTTACCATACAAGGTGATAGAGTAAGTAATTTTCTCTTTTTACGGGAGAGCCGTTCCACGTCAAATCGCACAAGAGTTAATACGACTTTTTTAAAATGTACAATATATTTTTTTCTTAAATCTGGACATCAAAAAAGGGACACGTGGTTTTTATTTGCCTGAAAATTGATTATATGTGTAGTTATTCCTATATTAAATTTTAGAATTTACGCGTACCTTGCAAAACATGATCGATTATTCGTCCGAATGTACAAAAGAATCCTAGTTTGTTTCATTTAATACTTTGATATATGTATTTTATTCCCCTATAAACAATATTTTTCAAACAATAAATATTTCATAAAAAAGTGTCATTTTTTTAAATGTATATATGAACTCGAACAGATAAAAAGTTGAAAAAATATAGGCGTATATTTTGTTCAATGTTCTATAAAATACAAGAAAAAAGTGGGCACTGCACACGTACAGTTCTAATAAAATTAATTATGAGTATGAGGGCGCGCTCTCCCTGCCCATACACTAACAAATTGTGTTCTGTGAATCTTTGTGCTGAAGACCTATAAAAAGAATGACCGTCTTTATGATTAGTTTTTCAAGAAATATTAGTATCTCACATGTTCAGTCTTTGCGCATGGCCCAGTGAAGGGATGGGTGACAGCGAAATCAATTCAATTACTGATTTTCCTAGTGTCATCGAAACAAATTTTATTGCTGAATCCCTATGCGTCCTCGGCTTGGGTCGGCCTAGTGATGGGTCCCTCCTGACCTTGCTTGTAAAACACAACAGACTATTTGTCAAGAGAGATGAGGAAAATTTTCTGAACATCAGTCGCAGGATGCATCTTGTCAAGTGAAGAGTGCTAGAATGTGTATTGTGAATCGTGTGTACACTGTGCAACATGAGTGGTGGTCACCGTGCAAGGTACATGTTTCAATCCATTTAATCTTTCTGATCACGATTTTAGAAAGAGAAAATCTTTACGGCGCATAATCCGCGATTTACTAGTGAAACTTGATTTAGAGGAATCATTAGATTTGCGAATTTATTATTTATATCGGAAAATTATTTACTTCTCCCAAGGTTCACGTGCACAAAACAAAACAAAATTAAAAAATATTTCCCTTCGTAAAGAAGATTTCGGAGGCTGCGCACAATGACATTATTTACGACGTCATATGGTCTTTGACCATGTGATAGGATTGGAGGAACTGTTAAAAGACTTGCCACTCCAGCCAGTCTACAACCAGGCCACGATCCAATTACAACGGCGAAGAAACTATTTGATTGGTCTAAAGAAGTATTTCTAATATTTCATTTATTTTTCGTTCTTTAGATACATATAGTCATCACAGTGAACACTTGAAGTCTCGAAAAATTAAAAGCCAATAACTGGAAGTTTAAAAATACATCCTTTCATTTCTTTGCCACTAATTGAAACTACAATGAAACTACTTTCTTTTGCTACAGACGATAAGCGAATAAATTTGAAGTGAGTTGTGCGGAACAAGAAAATTTCAAAATGTCAGTCCAAAAGATTATTAACGAATAGCATCCGTCATTTAATAACCAAATATAACCGTTAGGTTGCACTACCTCAAGAAGTACTTAAATTACTGCATGGTACAAAGGAACTAGCGGTCAGTATCGCAAGAAAGGCGTCGTTGCAGCTATCTACTGCATATTAGTTCGTAAAAAATATTTTTCATCAAATATCATATTTTTTAAAGTTACTGAGATCCCATTTTGATTTTTCTGGAGTTATAAATGAGACTCTAAAATGTTTATAATTTTTTTTAACTTTTCGCTTATGAGTTTACAAATATATTCCAGTTTCAAAATTAAATTTTTTAACAAATTGAAAATTTAGGACAAGAAATATTTTGCAGAATATAAATAAATAAACATGTTTTTAAGTTTCTAATGGCATTTGAACGGAGTTTCTATAATTAGTGTGTTCAAGTTTGTGATACTTTAAACATAGTGATTCGCGTTTTTAGAAAATTTTAACATGCAATATTTCCAAAAATAAAAGTTAGAAAAAATAAAAATATTCATGTGTACATATTTGATCCATATAACAAATAGAAAAAATTGAAAATAATTAAAAATGTGAAGGTCAAATGTGGGTCATTTTTCTGCGATTTGACGTGAAATGGTTCACAAACAAGATGTATTCACTTTTTCCATTACTAGAACCCAGAGTAAGAGTTTTTCTGTTGCAAAATCACCGATTTACGCCGCACGTTTACAATTCTCTCTCTTTACTTCATACGTAGTAAGGGAAGCAAGTAAAAACATTCTCAACATTGAACAGCGCAAACATATTTTTGTAAGAAAATTTCTCTCCGTAAGTGCAGAAATGAGACAATTCTTCGCTTTTGGCGACCGTACCTACTCTCAAAGCAACTCTAAAAGAAGTTGAGCGTTGTTTACCAACAAATATAGCTGATAAACAATAATAATCATAATAATAATAGACTCACTATTATTTGAGGGAACTGACAAAGAGTACCTCCTTTATGAAACTAGACGAGAGTCTCCATAGAATGTTTCCAGTAGAATTCACAGAAATGTTCTTCCTCTCCATTTGGAGAGCGAGTTATTTCGTTCCGGGGGTACTTTGGAATTCGCATGTGGCTTGAATTGAAGTTTTATGTTCCAACTTTTACATAGTATCCTATTTTATTTCCTTGCTGTGCCTTTTGGGGATTTTAAATACGATGTAAATGCCTCAATGAATATTTACCCAAAATTATCTCTTAAACTGTAGTAAGAGTGCGTTTTACAGAAGCCTTGCTTGTATTTAGAGAGCGAGTCTGTTAGTCAGTTCTTGGAATTGAATAACTACATCTAGAGCAACAACTTTGATTAAGATAAGTAGGTTTCTGTAAGGACCTCATCAGCCGGCGCCTAGCGTGAAATTTCCCCAAATGACTCGTTTATCTCGCATCGCATCTGAGGAATTCCAACTGGTTGACTTACGAAGACGGAATGAACAAAGAGAATTTCCTCACACGCAATTATAAGTTCATTCACACCGAAGTGGGCGTGGAGGAACAAATTCCTGTCAATCGGTTCTTCTCGGAATGTGAAACTGCTCAATCATCTATACTGCTCCATTACATGCATACAATTGTGAACCAGAGAACACGTTTTTCATTAAAAATTAATCGCGTAGCAATGCACGCTTATTTTCTCTATCTTACATCCTTGAATAAAGAAATTAGTAGGCAAAGAATGTAGTTCTAATTCTTACAACTCATATGAGATCTTCACTGACACAAGCGTGAATCTTTGATAACCAACAGAAATGAAACAATCTTCCAGCATTCAAAAGACACGTTGCATACAATATGTTAGCTCTCCCGGAAGTGGAAATATGCAGAATTATATGGAACAACAATATTCCAGGGTGTACCAGGGTTTGAATATGAAACTTAGAAGACTGCTGTGAACCGTACGAGGAATATAAAAGTACATTCTTCAGATACGAAGACTGAGAAAATCTATTGTAAAAAAAAGTGTGATTGACAACAGGATATAAAAACCATACAAAAACTTAGAGGTTTAAAATGTATTAAAATAATGTAAGATATGATACATTAAATGTGTTCCTTGGCAGAGAAGACAGAAAAAACTTGATCGTGAATAATGATCGCAGATTCAAGAGGGCATGACTCGAACTGAACTGTAAAACTATTATTACAAATAAAATATCACTTTACAAGCACTGTAGCAACGGAATACAAAGTAGGAACAGAAGTTACCGGTCAGATAAATTTACTAAAAATAAAAGTTTGGTACAATGGGTGAAATTTTAAAGATGCAGCAGTTTATACTATTGTAACTTGTAGTAAATTAGCAGTAGTATAAAAAGTGTTTTTGAACGCGTTATGTCCATCTCTACACAGAAGCTGTGAACGGATAGTGACTAATTGTTTGCTGAAAAACTAATTAGTGATTCTTTTACAATGTAATTACCACTATAAATCAATATTATTATTATTACTATTATTGTCAATAATAATAATAATAATAATAATAATAATAATAATAATAATAATAATAATAAGAAGAAGAAGAAGAAGAAGAAGAAGAAGAAGAAGAAGAAGAAGAAGAAGTTATAACGCTCTTAAACGATTCAAAATGTGGAAATAATAAAATACTAAACAGAAAAAAGATTAGACAGGCATTCCCCGTACAGATATCTGGTCAACGTGACAAAACAAAGGTGATCAGATGCAACGCACGACCTCTTAGTTACGTAAATGACACCATAGTTACATAAATAAATAAACGATTTAACGAAACAAAGATAAAAACAAAATTGTAATTTCGTAAATAAATAATCTATAAAGAATGTAATGAGTGTCCCAACTACTATTTCGATATTAGGATCCTACAGTTCCTGTCACACCCAAATTGACATGGAACATAAAGTTCTTGAATGGGAGTTTCCATTTCATAAAGCTGTAGAAACTTGACTTGATGCGAAAGATCTACATATCCCGATTCTACTCAGGTCAAGCAGACTTTGAAAGCAAGGAGAACAAAGTGCCTGAAATACAGCTAGAATGTGTTTGCTCATCAGTATTTCTGCTCAGTTATTGGACCCAAACACCGACACAGACATAAACAAAGGACAACACAGACTACCAATGAGTTAAATAAAATCCATTGGTATTCTCGTTTTGCCACTTCGTTTAAATAGCGTCGCTTGTTTATTCTGTCATTTCTCACCTTTGAAGGGATAACGTTGTGAAACAAAATGTCAAATATTGACAGTACTTGAAGGTGCAGTATGAAAAAAACTGAAAAATAATTATCCTCCATTGTGTTCATATTGTGGTTCTAAAGCAAGGTTTTGCACACATCCGTGACAGGAACTATACAAGACAATAATAAAAACTAATGTTCGGGAACATTCTATTTTCAGGTCATACAACTACACACACTTTAGCAAGGTGACATTTGACTTTTGTGAATTGTAACAAAACAAAGGATGTCAATATTACATTTTTCACTCTATTGTCACAACATATTTATTTTCACTCTAGGCAATGGAAAAATAAGTTCGCTTAAATTGCAAAACAGCGATCGTCAAGTTGTTGAGTTTCAAGCCAGCAAAATATACTGAGAACCATGCTGAATAATAGCCATCAGCTCTCAAATGCAAATGATATATTTAAAGTATTTTAGTTCTAGAAAACTATCAATTTTCTGATACTTCCCTGTGTGTGATCAATTGTTTCCATTGTGGAGCACAATTGCAACGAGTTTCATAATTACCATCTTGACGAACCCAACTTAATGAACATAATACAAACATCGAAGAAATATGATTAGAGTAATTAACATAAATTAACAATTCCACAAGTTCTATACAAGTGTTTATGTGTTTTAAATGTTTTGAATTTCAAAAAATAACACAAAACCCGCGAATGGTTCGTAAAGATCTTTCGTCCTGAGTTGACTTTGAGCATTTTGGAGCTGTGGAGAGCGGGACAAAGACAGGGAAAGAGATTTACAAGGGAGGACGAGTCATCGTCGCCTTCGTCGGCGTCGTCGCTTTCGTCGTCGCCTTTGTCGTCGGCGTCGCATGGGGAGCGGTGGATCAGCTGTACCTTGACCGGGAGGTCCTAGGTTGGAGTCCCGACGGCGGCAGGATTTTCGACACTACCTTTTCAGCTAGATCGAATTCAGTCGCTGTCTGGAGGAGAATTATATCGGCCGGCAGCTCTGATCGGTAGTTTTCCGTGGTTTCTCCTATCAAAACTAGACGAATGCCGGAACAGTACCCTAACAAACGAGCCATGGACCACGGGCGATCTTTCCTTCTTCTTCTTTGTCCTGTACTTACCCCATACACACACACTAACATACACTACACTAACACATATGTCGGGAGACCGGTTGGAGACTTATGTTGGGAGACATATGTCTGGAGACCCGGCTGGGGTGGTGCCCCCGCTGGTGGGAGATACCTGGTTGGGGAAACCCGCTAGCCGACGGTAGGTTGCCGCCGGATTTCGCCATCCAGTGGGGGAAGATCAGTGCCACATTCCGATGAAAAGACAAGCACCACACTTACGGGACTAATGACCTCGGTAGTTGACGCGCCCGGAATCACTATCAATCAATCAATCAGTCAATCAATCGTCACCTTTATCTTCGTCGTCTTCGTCTTTGTCGCCTTTGTCTTCGTCGCATCTGGGTGAAATGCACCATCGGTATGCCATAAGGAAAATTACCGCAAGAAACGACATTGCTACCATGCGAAATGAAGATGTAGGGAAGGGGGAGAATTGCAATACATATCGAAATGTACAACAAAAATGTAATACAACGTATTGAGAGAGAGAGAGAGAGAGAGAGAGAGAGAGAGAGAGAGAGAGAGAGAGAGAGAGAGAGAGAGAGAGATTGCGAAATGGAGAAAGAGAACGGGAAATAAATGGAAATAAAGATTAGAGACACAAAGAAAGAAAAAAATATAAGTATATATCTTTCTGGTGAGATTGTAACATTCTGACCTTTCTAGTTCAGTACATGTCGTCTTATATGTTCACGCTTAAATTCTTGTAAAATTCGGACATCATGTGTCGGAGACAACAGCTAGAAGATTTCCTCTAAGGCGAAAATGTCCAGAAAAGTCAAGTTCGTATTATTTTACTTGTTCGTCAACATTCCATCAGATATATATTACGAGAAGAATTGGAAAGTTTCCTTCTACAGACGTACAGCCGTTGCAAGGTGTGCTAGAATTCTAGTTGAATTAAAATGATTTGTGACGAAAACAAACTATAATTATTGGATTATCAGGCAAGTTACTTCATATATACATACCAAGTCTGTAATTTTCTGTTTTAAACGCTACTGATGCGTGTAAGGTAAAAACGAAACTCTCCCCCAAGAATTATTATAACGTAACCAAAAATAACAGAAAAGCTGTGCAATGCCAGAAGTGTAATTAGATGAGTGCGGGCCCGCCCGCAATAAATTTAACGGGCCCGCATTTATAAGAGTAAATAGAAAACACAAGAAGTGTTAGTATCCTTAAATAATAAAAATATCTTCTGGAAGATGCTTATAATATTTTATTGTATCAACTAACCAGACAAAGTATCAATTAATTAATATTTCTTACAATTGCAAAACCTTCAACCTAAAAATACGTCCTCTTTTACCGGGGCCCGCCCGCATCGCGGGCCTTGCAGGCCCGAACGATACGCCACTGTGCAAAGCGTCAATAATAACTGTTTTATGCAAGCTGCGTGGCAGGATTGACTCCATTACTGCTGTTCCCACAAGTATACATGAAAGGCAGACACATTCGCAAACGAAATGCGTATATTGAAAACCACAAACCAAGGACCAGTGTTTCTGGCGCGGATTCCCTTGAATTCCGCATAGTGACGCGCGGCCGAAATTCCCGCAAATTGCCGGGCGGCTGCTGCCTTGTGTACTGATTATTGCGCCAGAAACAACGCTGGCCGAGGAAGCTGCGTTCGGGCGTCGGCTAACAAGATCCAAACGAGCCGGGAGAACGGCCGGCGCGAATCATACAGCGCGTTGCGTGGGCGGACTGCCCGGCAAGCGGGCAGCGGCGGCGCCAAGCGCAGTGTCCCAGGCGGAAAGCCCTGGGGGCTCAACCTCACGCCACCACATACTGTCGGCACGCAAGAGAATAGATGGCAAGGACTTGCTCAAACTAATTTGTTCCTTTTGATGCCAGCTGTCGGCAGTCATTACTGCTCCTGCGGTAACTACTGCTCCCTCTGGGACAATCCCTAAGAAAGCATTCCCTCGTGCTCTCCAAAAATATTTCCTTGCTCATCATTTGCGAACCTCCATTTGAAACGCGTGCGGGCGCACACAAACACACACACACACACACACACACACACACACACACACACACACACACACACACACACACACACTGTTCCGACTGGGATAGGGCATGCTGGAGAAATACTTGGAGGGGGGAAATCCCGCAAGGTGACGTGTAGGTCGACGCTAAACCTCACTTACCAGTGACGGAGGAACATGTAGCCATATCCCAAAGATACGACATACCCCACACATAAGGGCTAATGCACTAAAGATCTGTCATGCCCGCAATGAAACTACACTTTTTTTCCCACAGTACGATAAAGTTTTTGATTGTTTTTGAATCTTAAATAACGAAAATAAATAAATAAATCAGTAAATAAATAAATAAATCAGTAAATAAATAAATAAGTAAATAAATAAATAAATCAGTAAATAAATAAATAAATCAGTAAATAAATAAATAAATCAGTAAATACAACTGACACATCGTCACTGATACATCGTGACACTGATACATCGTCAACATGAGCATTGGGCCGCTCAGATAGGCGGCGTTTCACTGCGCGGCGGGCGCGCTGGTGACAGAAGAGCGGCGGCCCGCGCGCGCCTCCGCCGCGCCGTCGGGGTTAATAGCGTTAGGCCCAGCGACGGAGGCGGCGCCATATTAAACGAGTCCCGTTCCGCCGCGCCGGCTTAATCAACGCGCGACAGCGCAAGCGCTCGCAGAGCGGGCGGCGCGGGAAGGCGAAGGAGAACGAGAGCGAGGGAGCTAGAAGGCGAAGGAGGATGAGGAAAAGGGCGCGGGAAGGCGAAGGAAGACGAGGGCGAGGGAGAGGGCGCGGGGAGGCGAAGGAGGACGAGGGCGAAGGCGCGGGAAGACGAAGGAGGACGATGGCGAGGGCGAAGGCGTGGGAAGGCGAAGGAGGACGAGGGCGAGGGCGAAGGCGCGGGAAGGCGAAGGAGGAGGATAGCGAGGGCGTGGGAAGGCGAAGGAGAACGAAGACAAGGGAGCTGGAAGGCGAAGGAAGACGGGGGCGAGGGCGCGGGAAGGCGAAGGAGATCGAGGGCAAGGGTGCGGGAAGGCCAAGAAAGACAAGGGCGAGGGCGGGGGAAGGCGAAGGAGAACGAAGACAAGGGCGCGGGAATGCCAAAGAAGACGAGAGCGAGGGCGCGGGAAGGTGATAGAGGACGAGGGTGAGGGCGCGGGAAGGCGACGAGGGCGACGGTGCGAGAAGGCGAAGGAGAACGAGGGCGAGGGCGCGGGAAGGCGAAGGAGAGCGAGGAAGAAGGACGAAGGGGGACGATGGCGAGGGCGAAAGCGTGGAAAGGGAAAGGAGAACGAGGGCGAGGGCTCGGGAAGGCGAAGGAGGGCGAGGGTGAGGGCGCAGGAAGGCGAAAAAGGACGAGGGTGAGGGTGCGGAAAAGCGAACGAGGACGAGGGCAAGGGCGCGAGATGGCGGAGGAGGACGCGGGCGTGGGCGCGGGAACCGAAGACGAGTCAAAGGTAATACAGAGAGAAGAGGAAGGTAGTAACCTAATTGTGAATGACGAGAGGAGGATGGAGGGAGGGAGATAAAAATAGCGTGAAGATGGACCGCGATAACAAGAGTGGGAGGAGAGGGAGGAGTGGAATGGCGAACGAAAAGAGAAAGAATAGGAAACGGGAAATTATTGGAGCAAGTTGGGAAACGTGAAATAGAAAGAAAAAAATATGACATGGAATTAATTAATATTTCTACAATAAGGAAACGGGAATAATCATTTACCAATTTTAAAATTATGAAATTAAGCTAGGAAAATAAATACCATAATAACGTCAACAAATACCAGCTGACATACAGAAAATACATATTTGTCGAATTTCTAGCGTCCAGAGAGCAGATCTAATAATGATGACGAAGATATCGAAAGCTGCTAATACAACAAAGAAAAATCTTGGAAATGACTACGCCTTTTATTCTAATAAGATAAAGTGTATGAAAAAATTTCATTCAATTCACTGACTGCAATTAAATTTGTCATTTTATAACAAAGTTGACAAATAGTAGAACTGGCAGTACGATATGTATTCGGTAGCTCTTTAAAAAACTATTTTGCATCCGTTGCCGTCGACAAAGCCTCTAAAGCTAGTATTAATATGTTTTTTAACTCTCCCTAAATATTACTTATCGATTTCAAGTTTCATTGTCTTCTTGCCAAAAATTATGTTAATTTCTCATTTAGAAAGTTTAGACCATATTTTCTAACACCCGAATCTATATGTGTATTTCAATATTCTCCAAACTCTTCCTTCAAATTACACGAAACTTCTCCCCTTTGTCATGACCAAATATGTTTGCCCACAAAAGGAGAAAAATCAAAATAAATACATGAAATATTCATATGAGAACATTCAGCTAATATTAAACGTGTTGTTCTTATGTTATAGATGATGAAGCTTTCAAACATGAGAATTCCGAAGGGTAAAGCGGAGGCCCAGCTGCGGGTGGGTGGGTGGGCGGGCTGAGGGCGTATGCGGCGACTGCCAGGCAATTTCTGCCTGATGGCTGTGCCGCAATCAAAGACGATTTCTGTACAACAATGAGGCAGGATTAGGTTGCGTAAGGCTACCACGCCCAGCCCCTGCTCGCCTGCCTTGCACACGTCTTCTCGCCCGTCCCCTCGCCCGTCCCCTCGCCCGTCCCCTCGCCCGTCCCCTCGCCCGTCCCCTCGCCCGTCCCCTCGCCCGTCCCCTCGCCCGTCCCCTCGCCCGTCCCCTCGCCCGTCCCCTCGCCCGTCCCCTCGCCCGTCCCCTCGCCCGTCCCCTCGCCCGTCCCCTCGCCCGTCCCCTCGCTCCGTCCCTCGCCCGTCCCCTCGCCCGTCCCCGCTCTCCCCCTCGCTCCCGTCCTCGCCCGTCCCCTCGCCCGTCCCCTCGCCCGTCCCTCGCCTGTCCCTCGCTCCGTCCCCTGCCCGTCCCCCTCGCTCCGTCCCCTCGCCCGTCCCCGCCCGTCCCCTCGCCCGTCCCCTCGCCCGTCCCCTCGCCGTCCCTCGCCCGTCGCTCCGTCCCTCGCCCGTCTCCCTCGCTCCGTCTCGCCCGTCCCCTCGCCCGTCCCCTCGCCCGTCCCCTCGCCCGTCCCCTCGCCCGTCCCCTCGCCCGTCCCCTCGCCCGTCCCCTCGCCCGTCCCCTCGCCCGTCCCCTCGCCCGTCCCCTCGCCCGTCCCCTCGCCCGTCCCCTCGCCCGTCCCCTCGCCCGTCCTCTCGCCCGTCCCCCCGCCCGTCCTTTCGCCCGCCCCTTTGCCCCTCCCCTCCCTAGTCCTTTAGCCCGTCCTCTCGCCCGCTCTCTCGCCACCTCGACCGAGGAACGAATCTGAATCCTCTGGTTTTCAAGAACAATTAGGCGTGAACTAGAAGACCTCTGTTCGATTCTCGATCGGGGTGAGTAATTGTTTCAAAAATGTTGATTATTATAATAACATATCTGTTTCAAAGTAACGAAGTCGCCCCATGGGCGATATTTATTTAGCGGAATATAATTCCGGCGAAATTGCGTATCCATTAACGGCACAAAGAGAGGAAAATTTACTCTAATTAATATTATTACTTTTTTCTAGTATTATTATATTATATTATTATAATACTATTATTATTGTTATCATGAAGGAATATTTGGGATATTTTTTGCTTGATTTTCTTTCCGTTGTCAAAACATGCCCATTGCCCGGAATTCCGACAGTGTTCTCCCAGCAAATTGTTAGAATAATCGGCTATTTTCAGCCTCTCCTGGTGGCTTCGCCTCTGGGCACCTGAACAGCTCTTCTCGGATTTCGCTGCTAATGATTACACGTTCCACTAAAATTCCAACTGCCTGAGTAAGCCAATGGCCAGTGGGATTTTGGAAAACATCAGATTACGAAGCAGCATAAGCGCGTAATGAATGATATAACATGTGCATACCGTCCAGTACGTCGCAGAAATAGTATATGTGGTGTACTAAGTTGTACGTTACTTTATGGAAACTTCCAATATTTATTTCTTATTATACAAGCTTCATATAAAGCACAATTTTTTTTTTAAATCGGAAGCTGAAGGCTTTGTGTCACTGTAAGAAATGCAGGTGCATTCAAGGAAAAAAAACGATTCCATTCATATTTTCTGGATGGCTGTTCTATGAAACTTCAAATGCACAGATACAAATTCTAAATATATACGTATTTGTCAATATAAAGTGTAAATTTTGTTATGTAAAATGTATAAAATGTAAAAAATGTTATTTTATATTGAATAATCATATTATCGACGAAGTACAGGAATCAAGGAAAGGATGATGATATTCTCTTCCGACCAAATGTTTCCCATGGTAGAATGAGAGTGCAGAAACAAAGACAAAGTGTAATGTGATATACTGACCCGTGATCTGGATTAACAAGAGATTGCATCATCATTAACACCCTGAAATACCACTTAAGAGAAAAGTTCGGGCTATGCTATGCTATATAAGATTTGTGACAAAATTGTTTGTGAAGCGATGTTCCGAGTATTATTTTTGAATTCTTGAAGCAGACACTCATACATCTAACTTTCTACATCTAACATAGAAAATCTAATTTTGCATTTTTTTACTTTTGCATTGTGTAATTAATCATTATTTCACAAAATGTTTCAAATATCTAATCTATGGAATTCTTATTCGTGTAGGGTATATGAGTGAATTAGAAGCTATACGTTTTAGTCTCTCACCTCTACGTACTTACGTACATAGTAAAGACAAAATGATTTTTTTTTGATTGTATGTTGAATCGGAAAGGGACATCTAGAAAACTCATATTTGGGACCCTGATATCCAAAAAGTGGATAAATCTAAAAAAAATCGTGTAGATAGAAATCATCATTCGTGGGTCATTAATATCGAAAAATTGGTTTACAGCAAAACAGTGTCTGTTTGTCCGTCAGTGATCAATGCTAGCGCCTAAACCATCAGAAAGATATTCACCAAAATTGGTATTTCTCGATCGATCCGGCTGATCTCCAGTTCCAGCGAATTTGAATCATATTGCGATTTTGAGGGTACTTCGTATTATAACGTGACAATGTAAATAGATCGTTTAATATGACCAAAGTCCGTTAAGAAGAGATTGTGGAGGGGACATTGACTGCCATGCGGTTGGAAATGTGAATACGGTGCGAGATATCAACAAACAGAATGTCAGAACGTCTTTGAGAGCAGACATGATTTCATGAATATTTATGCACAGTAAGTAACAATACGAGTGCTACCGAAGAATTTCAAGTTTTAAAGGAGACTGAAGGATATAAAGTGAAATGAACTGGATTCAGTTCATTGACATAAATTCATGGCTGTCTGCAGATATTGCCGTGAAAGCTCAAGAACAATTTGAACTTAAAGCGGAATTTTTAAAGACTTAATAATTGTTTTGTTGAATTCAATTCATGGTTTTCTTCAGTTTGGTTAGTTGTTTTGTTTAGTTTACGGTTTCATTTTTATTCCAAGAATAAGAAGTTTATGAATTATTAAATATCAGTAGTTTGTTTAATTTTTTGCTTCATTTTGTTAATACACGTTTTTATTGCAACTGAACTTGAATGTTTTTAGAAGGATAAAAAATAATTTTATTTAAACGCACAATAAACATTTTAAGAATTATCAATCCTTAATGTTTTCAGTGACATTTATTTTCTAGCAAAAGTAAAAACAGTACAATATGAAGCCTTATCATTTTCAAACGTTCATCAAAAATGGCTCAATCTTTCTTTTCTATTAGAAAATGAAGGCCCAAACAATGGGATATCTCTCATTTTCGTTGAACACTCTGGATTTTCGGAAATTGCAGAAGTTGCAAATAATGAGAGAAAATATGTGCCGTTCTAGCACCATTATCTTTGCAGCTGCGTCATAATCCGGACGTTTAGTGTTAACTGGTATGGATGATGGACACCATTTGAAGAGCTGTTGGCAGAGGGGAGCGTGTGTGCCACCCGCTCCACCCCATTCTCTCTTACTCACTCAAGCCGTCCCACCCTCCCACATGCCCGTATGTGTGCATGTGTGTTTTTAAGAGGTTGCTTCTACGTATACTATGTGTGTGCGTCGTTCTACGTAAGGTATGACTTTAAATGTACCGTGAGTTGATAAGCTGATGCTGTGAAACGTTCACTATGTGCGTGTGTCGTTCTACGTAAGGTACGGAGGTAAATGCACTTCGTGTGTGTATATAAGTTGATTCTTTGACGTACACTAAGTGTGTGTTGTTCTACATCAGGTACGGTGGTAAATGCATTGTTTGTGTGTGTGTGTGTGTGTGTGTGTGTGTGTGATGAGACATACACTATGTGTGTGCGTAAGGTGGTAAATGCAGTGTTTGTGTGTGTGTTAAGCTGATGGTGAGACATACACTATGTGTGTGGCGTTCTGCGTAAGGTGGTAAATGCATCGTGTGCGTTGGTGTTGAGTTCTTCCGCGGTGTGGTCGTGTTCGTTGCACGTTTCTGGTGCGCTGTGCATGCGAAGGGAGTTGCACGCGCTGCGCGTCCTTGGCGTTGCGCAAAGCGGGGCATGCGGCGCCCGACCCGGCGCCAACGCGCGCACGTGAGCTCCGAGTCGTGCGCAAACTGTCAAATTCCTCACGGCACGCGCCCGCCGCTCGCCTCACACCCTGACCGCCTACCTGCTCCGCCTACCCGCTCCGCCTACCCGCTCCGCCTACCCGCTCCGCCTACCCGCTCCGCCTACCCGCTCCGCCTACCCGCTCCGCCTACCCGCACCGCCTACCCGCTCCGCCTACCCGCTCCGCCTACCCGCTCCGCCTACCCGCTCCGCCTACCCGCTCCGCCTACCCGCTCCGCCTACCCGCTCCGCCTACCCGCTCCGCCTACCCGCTCCGCCTACCCGCTCCGCCTGCCCACCGGATGAGCCGTTTCCACCGTCCGACGCGGCTCCGCCCGCGAACCCTCCTAATCATTCCTCCGTTCCGCCCCGACACCCACCCGCTCCGCCCGCTCACTCACCTGATCACCCACTCTGCCTGCCTTCTAGCTAGTCGCCCCCTCTCCACCCACATACCCATTCCATCCAATCAGCTTGCACCAACGCCGACTCACCTTCACATTCACCTGTAAACCCACTTCCCACTAGCCTTCCCGCTAGCCCGCCCGTCCGCCCGCCCGCCTCTGCTACTGGCTCGTTCAGCAGAAAGCAAGACCGGCCGAGTGAAAAGCACACGACTTGCCTTCCCGCCAGCACATACCGTTCACGCCCACGTTCACCCTCTCGCCCGCCACCGGCCAGCGCAGCCGAAAACCAGACCGCCCGAGATAGAACCAGCCCAACCGCTCACTCGGTTACTCCCCTAGTCACTTATCATCCCATCAGCTCCGCCCACTCAATCACTCAATCACCCACTCCGTCTGCAGTCAGCTTCTCGGTTCGCAGTCTCCCCAAAAGTTCCATTCACTCAGCTCTCCCGAACGCCCGCCTATCCACACAATCACCCGTCAACTCGTCGCACACTTGCCTTCCCACCAGCCCACGCCATTCACGCCCACGTTTATCCTCCCGCCAGTCACCGGCCAGTTCAGCCGAAAGACAGACCGTCCGACTGAAAACCAGCCCACTCCGCCACTCCCTTGGCCAATCTTCCTCCCACCGCTCCGCCCGCTCACCCTCCCGATCGCCTACTCCGTCCGCCTGCCAGCTGGTCCACCTGCCCTTCCCAAACGTTCCACTCACTCAACTCGCCCGAGCACCCAATCACCAACACATTCACTCGTCACCCCACCGGACACTTGCCTTCCCACGACACTAACTCGCTCACCCTCCCGCCCACCCACCACCGCACCAGCCCGGTCAGCCGAAAGACAGAACGCTTGATAGACAACCAGCGCACCTGCACGGTCACTCGGTCACCCGGTCACTCCCGTGGCCACGCATTCGTCCACCCGTGCCGCCCTCTCACCCACCCATCCAACCGGATCGTTCACACACTCGTTCCACAAGCTACATCCCTACCCATCGACACTTCCGACCCGCTCATCCCACCTTCCCTTCCTGCCCGCTCGCCGACTCTCCCACTTTGCCCACCCGCCCGCCCGCCCGCACCCTCCGCGCACCCAACAGCCAGTCAACCCGACTGAAAACTACCCCACCCGCACACAGTATCCG
>BLKR01004703.1:0-100079 GCA_011170035.1 Teleogryllus occipitalis
TTCCTTGTCCTATCCTCTCCCCTTACACACACACTAACACTAACATGCACTACACTACCACATATTCCGGAAGACCGGTCGGGAGCTTAAGGCTTGTCCCGCCTGGGGCGGTGTCCCGCTGGTGGGAGAGTCCTGGTTACGGGGAAACCCCGCTAGCCGACGGTAAGTCGGCGTCGGATCTCGCCATCCAGTGGGGGAAGATCACCGCCATCTCCCGAAAAAAAATGCACTACACTAACGGGACTAATGAGCAAAGCAGTTTACGTACCCGGAAACATGAAAAAATCAATCAATCATTTTCCGTATACACATATGAGGAAGTAGTGGTGATATAGAATGGCTCATATTTTCTCCTAAAGGTGCCGATCTCCAAAACTGTAGGACGTGAACGTACCCCGGGACATATGACAGGCACTCGGTTGGCACACTTGCACGTTCGCGTGGTCCGAAGATGGCCGATTTGCGAACAAAATGAAACAACACTAAATACAATATTTTTTTTATTAGATATGAGCATACTTGTTAGGAAGAAATTTAATTATGGTATTGTATATGGTAAAGACTAGTGTGCTTGTCCATCTTAAACATATCCTCTTTAAATAATTTCGGTTGGTTGGCATGAATACTTTATACAATATGACGAGAGGTAGAAAAATAATTTCATCTGATATTAATTCAATGTTTAGTGTTTGTTGAAACAGGAGTATTGTTTCAACATGTATGATTTCCATCAGAATGAGTAAACTACCATTCAGCATGGGTAGTTTGCTTTATGCTGACATTATATACTTTCACGTACACATATTTGCTATTCATGAAATATTGCTATTGAAAATATAATTGAATTAGGAAATTAAAAACTCTGCAATTTGTAGCAATGTTATTCGCAAAATAATGACTGCCTAGTTTTCTATTTTCCCCGCGTAAAACAAACAACAGATGAAAAAGTACAGTCTGAGTTCTTAAAAATATGATAAATGGAGTAACTTTTTAGGAAATGTGACCTTTTACAAACAAATTATGAAATATATATGGCGCACCGCTGTACGTCGAACCGTGATGTAAGTTTTCAGATAAGTGGAACAAAGATTAAACCCAAAATACTGTTCCAGAGGAGTCAAGTTTCGATAGTTCATTTGGAAGAAAGGTTTTGACAAAAGTTACGTCGCGCATTTAAATTGCTACGGTTGCACTAAAAATTACGGAAAAAACTATTCACTTTTTGAAAAAACGAACATTATATAAAGCCTTGAGTGCGGCTAGACTGTTCCATTTTGGAGAAGATACTGTGAATGGTTTGGAAGCTAGTGTTGGTTACAGCCAGGCATATGGACGGACACACGATTTCCATCTGATGTATCTATTACAATACTTTCTTTTCACTAAGTACACGAGAAGTAAATGAAAAAAATAAATAAAAAAAATAATTTGAGCGTAAATGACATTCGTTAAATATTGTATTTCGCAATGTTTAAACGTTTCTCAATATATCATTAATCAACGGATGTTAATTCGTCGGTTTGTATGAATGTTGCGAGCTTCATCATTTACCGTTGAAAATGCCAGAGTTACACTGTTATGTCCTAACCAACTCCCTCACCATGCTCTCCCCATCCATTTGATTAGCCGTTTCTCGATCACGTGTGTGCTATCTTACGTAGTATTGGCTGGCACTTTAGACATTTCTATCGCTAGTAGCTCGGGAAATAGTCAGGGGTGATCCCCACCTTAGTGACCTATTTTTTAGGGGCTTTTAATCGGTCGCTATTGTGCACTCTCCGCCATCGAGTGGAAAAGTCGGGGGACGTCAGCTGCATATTCTCACTGTGGTCGAGTTATTTATCGACCTATCCGATTAGGGAACTGGGAGCTACTGAATTCTCTCAGTTTGGATTTTGACTGTGGTGGAGATGTTAGTTAAGGAGAACAAAGGGGGATATGTGGCTTTAAGAAGGGGCACTCGGGGATCCACGGAAATTTCCTTTGTGATTATTAGAGTAAGATTGATATAGAAAAGGAGGGTGTAGCCAGTGTTCACATGTTTTATGGCCTCCCACCCTAGGTCGGCCTCGCCCTCGTGCGTTGCGAGTTGCCAGTGAAGGCGGGTCGAGTCAGTGTGATTATCGAGAGCGTGATGCGAGTGCAGGTCACGTCACATCGCATAATCATATATAATTCAGGTTGGCAAGTTTCCTGCACTGAAAACTGTTTACGTCGCAGTGACATTCAGCTGGTGTTCACTCTCAAGTGTTAAGATGACTTCCGTCGAGATTGTTTTGAGATTAAATTAATTTTATTTTCATGTCTCGAGGTGTATTACACCATTCTTAATATCAATCTATTCTATCTTTACTTTGTAAAGGTGGGAGACTACTTCTGTCTTGTGAGCTTCTGTTTGTGAGCTTTACCATTTTTAATTTTTATCTATCAAATTGTTAAACGTTAAACCTTTTTTACTATTAATGTATTAACTTGTTTTAATTTTGATGAATGACTTTCTGCATTTTAAAGGTCTTATTTAGATTTTTTCATAATGTTAAATTTGATCAACCTTGAGGTGTGAATATCTTCAGTGTTTTTTAGATTTGTTTTAGTATACCTGATGATGTAACGAACATAGATACAAAACGTAAATATTTGCCTTAAATAAATGATTGTCGTAAAAATAGAGAGAATACGCTTCTCATTATTAATATCAAATACAATAATTACCAATCTCGAATGTAGACAACTGATGGTTTTGCTTATTTATCGATTTTAATATTCAATAATATTTAAAACAGGATATAGTCTTATTTATAGCAATGATGCACTCTTCCTGTACAAAAATTAATAAATCGTTTATTGATTTTTACAGAGGAAGCGTAAAGGTCAAAGGGAGCATATCTTACTCCCTACTCCTCTTTCTCCTACTGTCAAATTTATGTTGTGTCTTGCAGTCCTCACATTGCCGAAGTCTTGCCGTCTTCACACTTGATGCAAGCACTAACTTCCCTGAACATGTTTGTTCACTGATGCCTTTGTATTTGAATACCCATATTCTTTTATAGTGTTGGTATGAGGTAAGAACACTACCACATATTTCGGGAGACCGGCCGGGAGGTTAGAGCTTGTCCCGACTGGGCCGGTGCCCCGCTTGTGGGAGAGTCCTGGTTAGGGGGAAACCCCGCTAGGTGACGGTAGGTCGGCGCTGGATCTCGCCATGTAGGGGGGGGAGATCACCGCCATCTCCCGCGGGAAAACAGGCACTACACTTACGGGACTAACGACCACATTAGTTGATGCGACCAGAAACACGAAAAAATCCATCCATCAATCAACCGGAGCCGAAGTTCAGGTTGGCGCTTGGCGCCCATAAATAAAAATTGAGCTCGTGCGGCCTGATATTCACTGCGATATCGGGTACCCGACGTGTACGACGGTACTAGACCTGAAGACAGGTGCGGGTCATTACAATTAAGATAATTTAATGTTAAGAGCGACTAAACAAAACAACAGTACACTAAAATACTGAACTAAATTAAAGTTTTGCAGTCTCAAAGTACAGTTGAAGCAATTTAACTGTAGAGGAGTCCCTAACATATGGTTTTAATGTCTTTTCCACCCAAATTTGAGAATAAATTAAATAAAGAATGTTTTCGCAGTTGTAACACGGTAAATGGTACCAAGCTGCGGGTGCGGCTACATAAAAAGAATAAAAACTGGTTTCAGGGGATTGCTTTCTTTTAGGGTGAAATAACGTTGGTGTACAATTATTAATTAATTGCAACAATTAATTGAATTGCAATCAATTAATTTAATTAATTGATTTTTAATTCCTCTTATTTATAAACAAAAAATATTAACACACATGAGGAAGAATTATAGACCGTTTAGAAGTTGATTTGGCTCGTGAGAATGCAAAGCCTCTCCTGTACAGGAATCGGTATTTATCATCGATTGTTTAGGATTCTATACGTAATTTGCTTTTTCTTCATTCCTATTTCATAAATCAAAAATATCTTTTCAAACGATTATTGCCACTGCCAATGCTGATGCAATCTCATTTATTCGTAACAATAATTAATCTGGCGTCGTTGTCGCCTCTCCTGGCAACTACAAATACATAACACAGAAACATATGTATATACTCTTAAAATAAAACAAATATTTACACAACACTCACGCTTAACATTTGCGAAAAAAACTCACTTCATATTATCGCGCATTCGTTCCCTTTACTAATAGCCACGTAATTATGAATTTTAAGAGGCTTTACCCTTAAAAAATACAGGTTTCGGCCTTCTCACAATGTCGAAGAGGAATAAAAAGAAAAGTCTGAAATTATCACTTCTCTTTGCGATGTTTTCCGTAACTGCCTGGCACGTATACATTAATTATTCCCAATTATATTGTATATTGCAACCATTTTGAGTTAGTATTGCAACCATATTGAGTTCATTCCATATTGAAACCATTTTGAGTTCATTCCATATTTATACTGCAACGTCCATCTCCGTTCATTACCATACCACACTGAAACATGGATTCCTTCCTGCCATCCCATCTCGCCCGAGTCCACAAGCATTCTCCCATCGTTTTCCCTGACTTTCCTGAAGTGTTCGAAAACAACTGACGTCTTTCTCCTTCATTTGTCGTTTGCACATCTCCATAAAATTACGTTTTCTCTCTAGTTTTCACTTGCACTTGATTATGCCTTATACGTAAATTAACTACGTATTTCCCCCGTAATTCACATGGTTCAATGTCTTTCCACAGTCAGTTTACCAAAATAGACATTGTTACTTATATATGGTTTTTGTTACGTTCACTTGTCTTGGAATAAGAGATATAATTTTTCTTGAATTTATTTTGCAAAACCTAATATGGATCAGATTTTATTAGTTCAACTCCGGCGCAATAAATAAATAAATAAATGGCACTATGCTCATGAACAGTTATTTGTCTTTGCAAATATGTCGTATTTTCCTTATAGATCGCAATTGTCGATTTTTGTGACGTGTCTGTCCGGACCGTCAATATATATATATATATATATATATATATATATATATATATATATATATATATATATAGAGAGAGAGAGAGAGAGAGAGAGAGAGAGAGAGAGAGAGATTGCGGTAAACCAGAGGACCAAATAGTTTATAAAGTTTATAATTGTTCTTCTTTCTTGAAGTTCACTTTACCTACAGTTCTTTAGTTGTACTGCAACCACCAACCCAAATCGGACGGCTGAGTGTCGTCAGAGAGCAGAAGTTGGCCTCAGGCAATTCGACGGTACAAACTCGATGGCGCAGAAGGTATGGATTTCTTGAGATTGGAGCTACCTGTTTGCTTTGTTTGTCATATGTTCAGCGAGGTGATGGCTGATGCTCGCGAGTCACCCTAATTCGGAGCTAGAGACTTCTTAGCCGCGTTGCTTGATGATCGAAGCCTTAGTAGGCGAAGCAGAAGCAGCTGACTCGTTCGCAGGCTATCTGCCTAGTGGTGCGAGTATTCAAACTTGTTGTTGTCCTTTGTTGTTGACAGACGAGTCAACCATAGCCGTTTGTGTCGTAGGTAGAGCACAGTTGCAGGTTGCTAGTGGTCCTGAGCAGTAGTAGTGAATATTAATCGTAGTAGTTTGAGTATTGAATAGTAACTAACGTTATAGTGTAACAGTGAATAGTAGTCGCATGGAAGCGAAGCTGCCGTATTTACTGTTAGGGGTGTTTTTGAGTCCGGGAAGGGGAAAGACGCGTGACATTGACAGTGAACCTATGGTGAGGTTCTGCGACGCAAGGTGCCGGAGATTGGGTTGCTATTCGTTAGAGGCGTCTTCGAGTCCCGGCACAGGAGCGTCACGTGACATTGACAGCGAACGTATGGTGAGGCGGTGAGATGTGAGGCGATGGCGGCTTTGTTGTATTCAAAGGTTTCTTTCTCACGGGAAGCGCGGCGTCTGGCTTGCAGTTGAGGAGGCGCGGGGGCGGCCATGCGGGCGGTCCGCATTTGCAGATGTGCATTTCTTTGTCGGCGAGGTGCCTTAACCCTTTGCACTCGTAGGGCATGTGTGACTCGACACCCATGAATGCACTCTGCGGTCGGAGGTTTATGAGCACTGCGAGGTCCTACAACTCGGAAAGGATGTCTAAGATGACAATGGAAAATGGCGGCACAGCTGGAAGACGGTACTCGGCATTCCCCCGTTCCAACTCGTTCTCACAGTGTTGCGTCGACATTGTTTAAAAATAGAACAGTAGTTCGGATCGAGTTAACATATGAGAACATTATTTTACATACTAGGAAAATACGTGGGCATCTGTAACATACCCTACGAATTGATTCCCTTCCTGCATTCGTTCGTTTGCCGTTGCCTAACTTGTAAATGGCGTCGACGCTTCCTTTTGTGATGTCCTCGTCCGACGAAAATATAGTGCGCCGCAAGAAATAATTGAAATTAGGAAGTGCAGTGTTATGTGCTCTTCTGTAAAAAAATAGTTTTTGCTATAAACATTACATTTACTTTTTGTGTGATAAATAGTATGTTTCCTTTAAACCGAGACTTGAATGCGAGGCCGGTGCACGTGTTTCCGGCTTAAAATAATTTTCCTTTCTATTTACATTCGTGACAGTCTTCTTTTACTGATTGTGAGAGCAGGTTAAGAGATTTTCCACGTACGTAATTAAATTTAAATATTTCCCGGACTCGCGTACGTGCATAGGGATGTTTTCAAAGGAGCCATTAGCACTTAATGGCATTCGCGGCGTAATGATATTTCTCTGAATTACATGTGATGTTCACTTGTTATGCGAACTGTCACTTTGGCTCATCCCTAGGAAAAATCCTTCATTAGTGCTGTACTGGCGTGGGAGGTACGTACCGATTTCTGGGAAGTGTGTGAATACCTTTGGTGGTCGGTGGCTGGCTGGGTTGTAAGGGAAATGCGGTTGTAAATAGCTGACCGTGCGCCGAGCGGGGGGGGGGCGGAGGCGACCCTTCGCAAATGCCACCCCTGCCGGCTGCTTAGCCGGTCGCCGAGGAGCGGCAGATCAATGGTTGCTGCGCGTAGAGGCTCAGCGAGGGCGTGTTTTGAAAGCCTTTGGATTTCTTCATCATCTCTCTGAGTACTCGGTGCCTTTCGTACGTGCTTCGGTGGAGGTGGCGGAGACGTGAGAAGGAGGCCGAGCGAAGGCACTCTGCTTAAATGTCTTAATTGCCTGTTTGAATCTGTGTTTTCAATACGCGGCTACTTGCTGAAACTCCGTGGGCGTGTAGCAGTGGGAAGGGCCCTATGGGTGGTGAGTGATGTCTGAAGGTGGATGGCCATGCAGGTGGAAAGAAATTAGGGGCTGCGCCTTGGGAACGAACTTGATTGCGAGATTGAACAAATGTCTTAGATCGAATATTAGACGCAGTACTTATAATACCTTTATTAATAAACAGAGTATTAAAAGCAATGAGAAAGATCCAATTCCGTTTATGGAAAGAATGTAGTCTATAGTTTGCCTTGCTAGATAGATGCTACCTGGCGGTTCTCTTGATAACCGAGAGACGAGACGAGACATACATAAAATTCGATATATTCATGGAGATTAACCTCGGCGCTCAACACTCGACAAGAGGCGAAGAGACGCGGTGCGTCGATAATGATAAGATTAAGGACTCAACAAATTTAAAAAAAATTAAGAGTACCAATTATCGTCGTGACATTTCGTCCTGTCCGTGAAACTGGCGTCACTAAACGGTGTTTCAACTATGCTGGCGTATTATCTTGGTTCGCATGGTTACGCAGATATACTTTCATTTTAGTGGGTAGCAAAGGCGAGCGTTGGTTACTGCACACCCTTTTAAACCATACTTTGCAGATTTACTTTTAATGTATTGAGGATAGGAGCACCTTCCTCGGAATGGTTCTATCATTTAATCAATTGCCTTGTTTCCTCCAGTAGTGTAATATTTTGAGCAGAGGTCAATGAATATTTCAAATACATCACGTACTGGGACTAAACTGTCGCTCCCTATCTACCTTGTAGTCAAGTCCAATGGCTCTTAGAAGGTATAGCAAGCGTCTCTCATTCATTACGATTTTAAAGAACTCAACTCAAATCATTAAGAGGACAAGTCATTTAAATTCTGATGAAATGATTTCACAACACCAGCAAGAAGCAAGTACGCCTTTACTGCTAACAGTTTAGTGGGTCCCTCGTCCCTTTCACGACTCCAGTTCCACCAGTCTTCGTCTACCTACCGATTTATGTACGTTACATTTTTTTCTAGTAATGAATCAGGAAAGAGGAGATTCCATGACCAGCTACAGTTGTCACATTGCGTGCTTGACCTTTCGCCCCCGGTAAATGCAAGACAATATTATAGCGAGGCATATGAACGTTTTGAGGCGGTTAACGCATATGCCACACAGTGTTTTTGTCTATTCCCGTTTTTTGCCTGCTCAGTGCGCATTACACGAGATATGTAACGAGTATTGCGCATTACACGAGTATTGCGGGTGGCATGATGATAATAATAAGTATCAAGTTTTGTTGAAATGACATTGTTCCCGCGTTGAAGAGTTAATCTGGAACACGAACACTAACATATTCATATACATCAATTTTTGTATAGCAATATTTTCGGCAATGGGAAAATTTATGACGTAATGCTTAAACTGGCGAACTGGTATTACAAGTAATAATTATTATATTTTTTATATGTTGATTACAATATCCAAAACATGTGTATTTTTGGACTCATTTATCAGAATTAAGAAAATTTATTTTTTTCGAAAATCTGTAGCCCGTTTGGTAATTTGTTTCGAAAACACACACACACTCTCTCTCTCCCTCTCCCTCTCTCTCTCTCTCTCTCTCTCTCTCTCTCTCTCTCTCTCTCTCTCTAGTTTTAATATTTATATTTTTTAGTTATAATGTAATATTCTTCGTTATTACGCGCCGGTAATAAGAGTTTTTGTGCCACAAATTCGCCGTATTTTCACGCAACATTGAATAACTATCTCTCTACTGCGTAAGCGGTAGCGAGAATGTTAAATCTATGAAACTGTGAAAAGTGAAATTTATTTCCACTGAAAGTAGAAGTATTTCACTGAGTTATTCTACCCATTCTCGTACTGCGCGTACCTCCTGAATTCTCCGTGCGCCTCTGCTAACCTCACTGACTCTATGCAACAGCAAGAATCCAAGGAAGAAGCCAGACTTCTTAGAAATAAACATTTGTCATACTATTATCTGTGGAACAGAAATGTTTTTATATTCTCGATACAGGGCTGTCTTACTGTATAGAATATACATTATGTTACTGCAGTATTCACATGGTCTGGTTTTGATAACGTATTTAAATAGTTGCAGCTACACTAGAGAATTTTACTTGTATTATGTAGTACAGTGCACCATAAAGATGCATTTGTTGAAAATGCACTGGTTTAAATTCAGGTATTCGCGTAATGGTTGAGGAAAGAATACAAAGTACTGACGAGAGTAACAAAACCAACAAATTTAACAAGATTGTGGAAGCGCCATTGACGAGTAAATAGGTATCACGAGCTGAATGTTTGATGGGGATGAGTTTCCCTAAAAATATTCTGCGGTTGAGTTGTATGGGATTATTGATCGCGTGCCGGAAGTGTAATGGCCACGCGCGTATGAAAGATTGATGAGTCGGCGGTCGAACGAAGCAACTTGAAGGGAACGGCGCGGGAAGGAGCTTCGGCCGGCCGTGCAGGTTGGCGCGTGACGTCATCAGCGCAACAGCTAGTGTTGAGCTGCATCGCGGCGGGCAGTTTGCAGAGCACAGAAAGGCACGCGGGGTATGAACCTCACGTGGTTAGGCGGAAGAGCAGACGCTATGGCCTGAGCATCGCCATTAATAAAGACATTATTATTATTATTATTATTATTATTATTATTATTATTATTATTATTATACAACACCTCATGAACCTTGCTTCAATAGGGGGACAAGTCCCTGTGGTGGGCACCTATGGCTTTTCGCCTTTATCCGCCCCACCCACCGACGCACAAGTACGCCGTCGGGGGGATGACCGGATCCAGCCGGAACCCAGTTTATTGTCACGGCAACCTACTCATACAATTCCTGGGTAGGTGCTGGCCCGCTAGCTCAGACTTCCTATCTATTCAGGCTAGTGCCGGGGTCAAAACAATATGCCACTTACGTGCACCGGCTCCGCACCACTCACGAAGTGCTGCGTTTCCCTCTGTTGCGTTTCCCAGAAACTTTTTACGGCGTTATACATCAGCTTATAAATACAATAATGTGAATATATTTCCGCTAATGTAAATATAAACGGCGTGAGACGTAAGTAAAACAATTGTTTCGTAATTTTTGAAAAAAACAAAACAGAGCAATATGGAGTTTGTGTCATTTTATACTGTTTGTGTGCTTATCTTATAGTGTTCATCTTAGCTCGTTTACCTATTAATTACCCATCCCTATTAAAAGTTAAAAGAAACAAATGAGCATTTTTTGAGAAAATCTTGTTTTTGTAATTTTAAAAAATGCAAACATTTTATTCAATATTACGCAGAAACAACTAAAATTTTCAAAAAATGTACATGAACTTAATAAAAGAACTGATTATGGACAACAAATTTTATTTGAAGGAAAAATTTCTATCATAAATTTTGTAGTTATTGGAAACCACCAAAAAATTTGAAACCTTTGCAATTTTCGAAAATTCAGAGTTAACCGTGAAAATCCGCCATATGCCACTTTTATGTGTGTCTTAGTCTATTCTTAAAATAAATTTTCAGAAACAAGTTTGAGCATTTTTTGAGAAAACTTTGAAAATAACCGAGGGGCTTTATGTAAAAGACCCCTAAATTTTTAATGAATGGTATTCAAAATCTCAAAGCTTCAATTACAGCCAGATGGACAGGGACTTCTTCAATTTGGAAAAAATCCTAAGCAGAGTTTAGACGCTGGTAGTGTTCACAGACTATCGGACTGGCGTACGTTTTGCTTTCAATTGTTTTTCGATATAAAGGACCCACAAACAATTGATTTTGGCTACATCTCTTGTTATAGAATTTTCCTCCCTTGATTTATCATCTAAATTTATCTACTTCTTCGTTGTCATGTGCTGGCAATGAATTTTTTCTACCGAACATCCGCCGTTTTTTCGCGCAGCGTTACATAAATTTCTCTATACTACATAAACTACTTCGTATATATACGAGAAATTAAAAATGAGAACAGAAGGTATTGATTGAATATGATAGGTTTTGACAATCGGATAACAAAAACTATACAATAATGAGAAAAGAAATAAATAGAGAAAAATGGCAGATGATAAGCTTAAACAATATTTAATGAAATAAAGGAACTGGTATTTTGAGAAAAATAACAGTAGAAACGGACCACAGAAAATGTAAATATCGTGTTATCACATTGTGTAACATATGTGACTAAAATATGTTTAAGAAATATCAATGTGATTTCATTCAATTAGAAAACAAATACTTTTTTAAAATTGTAATGAACAATTTTGACAAGAAATGAAATTTAATACACTTTTCTAAAAATTTAAGGAACTTTGAAAATAAAATGGAAGCTTTAAACAAAAATATAAAAATCATTTGAATCGTTCCTTGAGTGGCTGTCATCCAGGCTTGTTGTCTCGTGGGACTTGGGAGGATCTAGAAATTCTGACGATGACTCTTTACTTGCAAAACAGACAGTAAAATGCTCAGAAAAGGCGCGAAAAAAAGGACAATATTGTATTTAGGACTATTAGTGGAAACCAATACCATAACATCGCATGGTAAGTTTAAAACCTTCATAATTTCTCTCTCTGTATATTTACTTTATTAATCTATTCACACAAGAAAAGAAATTAATTGCCTTTCGAGTATCCTCTTGTAAGACAAACCTGCGCTGTTCAAACCCACCCTGCTCTTTCCAGCGCCCTCGCCCTGTGCTTCCGCGCCTGACCCCGATACTACCCGCCTTACCGCCAGGTTGTGCTTGATGCGGAAATTTGAAAATTAAGGATGCTAAATATCACACAATTTCTCGAATTTTTTTTGTGACTGATTCGCTATTGTATACAACTAAATAAACCTGCAAAAGAGTATTCAAACACTAAAATTGTTCTCGCTCCGAGAACCAAACTCAGAACTTTAAGAGTTAACCAGTCGACACTCATACCATTTCGTCGCAGACGCTTCATATGAGTCCAATTCGGACAGACGTATAAAGTCTCGCGAATCTCAAACTCCCAAAGTCTCGAGATCATTCAAATCGAACGGGGAATAATAATTTTCGAGAAATAGGCTGAAAGATTTAGGTCCAAACGTTGACCACAGACGGACACAGATGGACAGACAGACGTTTTGCCCTCAATCGATTTTGGTGTGAACGGAAAATGAATTCGATTGTTGGAATCAAAGTTTTTATATTACCTAAAATAACCTATTTTGTTCTGTTTTTAATAACCTTGAAAATCAGCGTTCATTGAAATTCAATTCCCAGAAATACACTCTTAATTGACGAAATTTCATCAGTAAAAAAATCATTACTTCACCACCCAAAGGTTTGCTTTCACTCTCCACAATAAAGAAACACTTCCCTACAAAAGTCGTCCATCCGTCAGTTTCAGCGTCGCACAGAAATCGCTCATAATAAGTTTTCGTTCGCACTGTCGCTCGTGCAACTCGGAAATACATAATAATCGCGTTTAATATTCTAAAACTGAACATGTGTGTATTCATAATCATTTTCTGACGGATGTAAAAAGGTTTTCAATCAAAAAAGAGATAAACAATGATGTACCATATGTTAGTACTTTGATAGTAATTTGAAAAAAAAAACTTTCTGTCACGTGGTTTTAAATTAAAAGGGCAATATTTTCTGCAGCAGCCCCCATCGTCCCCCCGTTGCCTCTGGGAAGGTGACCTTTGCTTCGCAGCGCCGATACTCTTACCGGGAGAGGGGGACACAGAGGGGCGGCAGTGCAAACAGTCTTGAGTAGAAGGTTACAAGAACAAACATCAAATTTCATCAGAATGAAAGATTTTTCTATTGATTCATCAAAATTGATCGTTTCTTTAACTGATGGAAATTCCAAAGCAATGGTGATTGAAACGAACAGTATAAAGAATTCGGTAGAGTAGGAAAGATACTAACAAAGGTCATTTTCAGACTTAACAAGAATCGAGTTCTATGTCTTAAGGCTGTAAGAATAAGACAGCATTTTAAAACACTTCAAATATAAGCAAAGGAACTGACAGATTTAAGATTTTTACTCTAATACCTCCAGAAAATCAGATTATAAAAATGTCGAATTTTTGTTATTATTGCCGTTACTCAACTTCTCATCGTAAATTTACAAAAATAAAATAAGGCAGATTACTGCAGAAAAAAGAAGAAAAATATAAACACAAATTATTTACTAAGCTGTGTCCCGCATCGGCAGCAATGCACATTTGCTGTCGAGTGTTGAAGGGCCGATGAACATTTGTGACGCTATACATCAATGCTATGGAATTTCAACTAGAAGGGAAGTTTAATTCTGATGAATAAATGGGAAAGAATCATTCTCATCGTTCATAGAGATATTTGTTCCTGTGCCAGTCGTGACGAGGCCATGGATTGCTTTAGTCTCCCCTCTCCCCATACATCTCGGCGCCACGAAGGCTACCTCCCGAAAAGGCCACAGGGAAGGCTGGCAGCTGTGACGTGAATATTGTCCATTTAAAATCTCCTATCAGAAAGTCTAATTTTATACACAAATTACCATCAAAATACTAACATATAATAAATCATTGTATTCCTCTTTTTATGATCTATCCATTGGTGACGAGAAAAAATATAGTTCTATTTAAAAAATCAAAGATTAAATTTGTCTAAAAAGTAAAAATATGGCAGACGATTTCTCTACTGCATATTGCTTGCCCCATAATTCCGCATTGTCGAGGCAAAACTGCACTTAAATATCGTGAAGCGTTTAGAAATTATGGAGGTGGTTCATAGATGGTGGCAACTGGAATAATCCATTCTTTGGTTACCAAGGCCCAGCAATAAGACCTTGTTTGCTGAAAATTCTCCGTTTCCGACGCAATATTACATAACTTTCTCTTATCACGAAATAACTTTGTTAGGGTGAGGAATTTTTTCTTATTAATGCTATTTATATTACATACAAAAGAGGGTAAACTACACCTGCAGATATCGGGAACTTCCAGCAAAATAGACACCTTTTTTTCTGCGATTGTCTGGCGTAGTTCATCAAAAAAAGTTATGTGTACATAACTCGTTATAGAAACAATATACATGATGATATTGGAATTTCTAATAGTCATTACTTCAGTATGACTATATATACAGCTAGGTGAGAATGAGAAGGTTATATCTGAACAGTGGGTTAACTAGGTACGCACAATTGATAATTCTCTGTGAAGAAAGCATTTTGAAAGAGCATTTTTTACAAGAGGTGCTTGAGAGGAGCTGTAACGCAAAAGTAAAATAATCAATGTCAAAACGAAATTTGAATTCCATTTATTCATCGCATTAAAGAACGGTTAATATGTGATTATATTATCATATTTCCAGAATACAAATCAACTTATTCTCAACTGATACTGATCTTAACATCAATATAGAATATGCTGCTGATATAGAATGGAATAACTAATTTATTTTCATGTTTCAAATTTCCCTGAATTTCCATGTTAATTACATCTATTTTCTAAAATAAAGTATGCTATCTGAATGATACGTGAAAAATGACACATTTTTTCATGAAATAAAACGGAAATCTGCGTGAATGGATCATATGGAGAGTATTTATTGAAAATAAAGCATAACTGCACTAAGACTTGATATAATTTAATTGGTAAATTGGCTTGTTTTAAAAGTCACGATTAGTATGATAATTTCTCAATATGTACACAGACTGAGAAGAGGGGAATAAGTAAATCAGAAGTGGTAAACGTCGTAGATAAGACGATTAGAATTGAATGATTGATTGATTTCTTCGTGTTTTCGGGCGCGTCAATTGCTTTGACCATTATTCTCGTAAGTGTAGAGCATGCTTTTTCCTCGGGAGATGGCGGTGATCTTCCCCCGCTGGATGACAAGATCCGGCGCTGACCTACCGCCAGCTAGCGGAGTTTCCCCCTAACCAGGACTCTCCCACCAGCGGGGCAGCGCCCCAGCCGGGACAAGCTCTAAGTTCCCGACCGGTCTCCTTGAATATGGGGTAGTGCATGTTAGCGGAAGAGTCTGTGTGTAAGGGGAGAGAATAGGACAAGGAAGCGGTAGGTCAGATCGCGCCCGGTCTGTGGCTCGTTTGGTAGGGTACTGCTCCGGCATTCGCCTGGTGTTGATCGGAGAAACCACGGAAAACTAGCGATTAGAGCAGCCGGCCGCTAGAATTCTCCTGCAGACAGCGACTGAATTCGACCTAGCTGAAAAGCTAGTGTCGAAAATGCTGCCGCCGTGGGGAGTGGGAACCTAGGACCTCCTAGTCAGAGGTGCCGCAGTGACATCAGTTGCTGAATGGAGGTGATTAGGGTTGAAGATCACAGTGAAACATCTGCTGGTCTGCCCTTCTTGTCTCGCACGCGAGGCTTTGCCGCCCACTGAGCGCGTCTTGGTGGCCGGACGGGGCTCGTCCTTCGCTTCTCCCAATTCAGATTCAGAAAGAAATACGAGGAATCCCGCACCCACGCCCGCCGCCGACAATGTTATGCTCCACAAGTTTGCGAATGAAAAATGCTAAATTATTCCGCAATTACGGTCGGTTGGAACCTCCTTCGTCATTCTCGTTACTCTCTCCATTATTTTTGCATACCATTTTTCTTCGTTGTCGGAGGAGAAGTAACAATCAAATAATTCTTCTTTATTTGACACCGCTTTCTTTAAACGTACCAAAGTGAAATTTCATCGCGAGGCGCAGCGGCGCGCGGCACAAAAGGCGCGTTGCGACTTCGCGCGTTCTTTCTTCTACGCTTCGCGGAAGTCGAAATTGAATGAGCTTACAAACAGCCAAGTCACAGCACATTCAATTCCGAATCGGGGCCTTCGCAAAGGCCGTTATTGCCAAGAAATTACGAACACACAGCGCGACAAAAGGGCGCTCACACGTGGCCGCCATTTTGGAGAACAATGAGGCTTCGCGGGGCCTCCGTCGCGACGAGTAAGATGTTTATTCGGGTTAATAAGCCGCGCCGTCATCTCCATTCATTAGCGTCCTTTGTCCCGGAAACAAGTGCGAGCGCGGGGGGCGACAAAAGCGCGCGCTGTCGACGCCGCTGGCGCTCCGCCGGGAATTACGCGAATCAAAGGGCGTGGCGCGGGGCGGGGCGGGGCGGGGCGTGTGGGACGGGTCGGGGCGTGTGGGACGGGTCGGGGCGGGGCGAGGCGGGATGGGATGGGGCGGGGCAGGTGGAGCGTTCGGGGCGGGATAGGGGGGCGGGGCAGGGCGGGGCGAGGCGGGGCGGGAGGAGCGTGCGGGACGGGGCGGGGATGGGCGGGTGGGGCGGGTTGCGGGGGCGGGGCGGCACGGTGGGCGGGTCTGGAGGCGGGGGAGCAGAAGCTGGTGGAGCGGGAGTGGAGGAGGGGGCGGCCTTCGTTTTGCAGATCGGAAGGGGCGCGGCGCACAAACACAATAACTCCTCCGATAGAGCTGTAGCTCTGGCAACAATGGCATCCGGCAGATCTGGGAAGGCGGCGTTCTCAGCACACGCTCAAAGGTCAAGAACTGCTTTTGACAGCATGCGCACTGCCACGGAAATAAAATGAACTTCATAGGCAATATAAAAGAAAGATTCATGGATTGAAAACACGACTTGTATTAAGTCAGAACTGTCTTGATGATTTCCTTGAAAAGAAATTCTCAAAATTGACTTTGATGATTAAAAGAGGTTTTTAATTCCGTACATCATTAAAAATAAGTTTATAAAAAATTAGTGGTACTACAACAGTACTACATATTTTCTAGCATATCTTTAAATTTGAAGTTATCAAAAATTCAGAAAATCCAACGAAATTTAAACCTGTGCCCTTCTTCCGAGCATTCTTTGTTCTAAGCGTGGAAAAAAGTGAAAAAGTGAATCGGTTTTTAAGAAAATACATTTTTACTTTTTCTTATGTAAAAAACACAACCACCTAAGCTACGTCTAAGTTTTGTTTACCAAACTAAATAGCTCTGGGATTTTGAATGAAATACTTCAATGTTGGGGGTAATTTGCATGAAACTCTAGGAAGATTTTTAAAATTTTCTCAGAAATGGTTCTAAATTTTATCTTTAATAATAATAATTTTTATCTTTATTAATAATTTAATGTAAGAAGAGAAAAAAATACACTTATAAAGATGATATAGGTCCCAATTTTACTTTTAACTTTGAATTTCCGAAAATTGGACAAGTTTCAATTTTTTCAGTGTCTTCCTACAACTACAAAATTGAAGGTAGAGATTTTCCCTTCAAATCAAATTTCTTCTCCATAATTAGTTATTTCATTAATATCCTGTAATTTGTTTTCTGAAGAATTTTAGTAAGTTTTCTGTGAAAATGAACTCACAATTACGTATTTTCAGAAATACTCAATCTCCCTTTTTTCATAACAGCTCCAATTTTTTTCTTAGAAATTTTGTACACATAGTGCTAAATACATTACATAAAATGACACAAAACAAATTTTCTGTATTCTTTTGTTTTTTTAAGAAAATTATGCCATTTTAAAAAATATCTCTTACGCCAGTAATATGCACATTTTAAGCGAATTGTTGTATTTGTCATACATTATTGCATTTGTGAGAGGAAGTGCTTCAAATGAATTCCAGTAAAGTTCCTTGTAAAAAAGATATTCAAATTTTGCATTTAGAGTAACGCTTAAACGGTATTTTCTTAAAACTTGCTCCACGTTTTTAAATGAAAATTTCCATATAGGACGGAGTTTTACTTTTCTATAAATTCTTGAAGTAATATTTCGGTTCTATTATTATGAAACCGGAAAATTTTTTTAAAAATATACTTTTGGTGGCGATAGATAGCAGCTGGCAAGAGGATGAGCAAGACCGTAAAGTCAGTCCATGTCAGGGAAATTATAAAACTTTACTACAAGAGAGTCTGTGCTGTTCTGTAATACTACTAGTTATTTTATGAATTCTGAAATTACGCAGGTTAAAGCAAAGATAAATTAAGCAGGTTAAAGCAGAACTGAGGAATTTCACTATGAACGTAGCAACAAAAAGTAATCTTCTACAAAACTGTCACGTACTAGCATTTACAATTGTTTCCATGTTTAAATAGACGTATTTCTTTATATTCAGCGTTTTATAGAAGTAGTTCTCTGAGCTAATGTAGGAAATAGCCCCGGCCATGGTACACGAACTTCACTCCACTAACTCAGTTTGTCCAGTCGACGAGGGAGAATTAAAAAGGAGACAGACAAAAGAATATTAGAGCCACGATTCAAGTATTGAAAATTCTGGAAAATACACAACACAATATTTCTTTTGAATATTGGATAGTGTATTTTCGAAGGTTCGACAATATATTTAAAATTAATACATTAGAAAAAAAATCATTGATTACGATCTACTTCCACTACAGATTATAATTAAATTATACAAAAGTTGTACAATAAACGGTAACTAGAAGGTTGTAGGCACTGGTTTAAAATAAATGAAATAGAATCAAAAATGAAGTAAGAATACGTTTTGCCCTCTGGTGTGCAGCAGCTTCTGAAATTTAATATTTGGAAATTTTGTTGAAAGAACGAGATGAAAATTATAATTGAAGTGCAAATGGCACAGAACACTGAGATGAAGAGCTGATGTAATAGTTTTTGTGCCTTGTGTTCTTCCGCCTACGGCATGTGGAGCCTTTTTTGTCCGCTTCCAGCACCGCAGGCGCCTCTTTCTCCCGAGAGAACCGCCTGAGAGAACTTCCGTCACCTTCTCTTGAGGTTGCCATCCTTTGTTCCCTCCTCTGCCGGCATGCCGCACGCGAGCCGCGAAGGAAGCGCGGGCGAGGCTGCTTCACGAGTAACCCTGAATACATTCACATTAATTGATTAAATTTTCGTGTTTCCGGGCGCGTCAACTGCTTTGGTCATTATTGCCGTTAGTGTAGTGTATGTTTTTTCTCGGGAGATGGTGGTGATCTTCCCCTGCTAGATAGCGAGATCCGGCGCCGACCTACCGTCGGCTGGCGGGGTTTCCCCCTAACCAGGACTCTCCCACCAGCGAGGCACCGCCCCAGCCGGGACAAGCTCTAAGCTCCCGACCGATCTCCCGGAATATGTGGTAGTGTAGTGCATGTTAGTGTAAGTGAGTGTATGTAAGGGGAGAGGATAGGACACGGAAGAGGAAGGACAGATCGCACGCGGTCCGTGGCCCGTTTGATAGGGTACTGCTCCGGCATTCGCCTGGTGTTGTTCGGAGAAACCACGGAAAACTACCGATCAGAGCAGCCGGCCGCTAGAATTCTCCTCCAGACAGCGACTGAATTCAACCTAGCTGAAAAGCTAGTGTCGAAAATCCTGCCGCCGTCAGGACTCAAATCTAGGACTTCCCGGTCAGAGGCGCTGCAGTGACATCAGTAGATGCACTGAGCTACCGCTCCCAGTCTGAATAGATTCAGGATTCATTTTACTTATTAAGAAACATTTTAGGCTCGAGGTCGCAAGCAAGGCGTTTTCCCTGCAATTTTTAATTTCTATTTATGGCTTATTTTACGGGGCGAGATTCAGGACATGAGGTTCACAATTACGTCTGTCCAAGCAAAGCAATGATTCTTTCACTATTATCTAGCGAAGAAATAATAAGATTTTAAAAATTTAGCGGAGAAAGAAGGTACTACTCGGGCAATGAAACGGGCAATTTATGTCTACCTCAGAGGCTTCTTTTAGACTTTAGGATCTTTTACATGCAGTAAATCTACATGGGACAGTCCAATTTTCTTCCCCTTCAAATAGTTTTATGAAGGATTTTTTCCTTAAAAATCCCTTCAAAAAATCCTTGGTTTCGTTCTCGTTTGAACCCAAATTTTGAGCACAACAGTATCGATACGCCAATCGCGGTACTACCGAAGCCGGGGTGCGAATGCGATGACTTTGCACAATCAACATCACGTCTTTCATCATCACTCCAAGGCCTTGTCAAATTTCAATAAGTTACTATACTGACAGTGTCTGGGCGTTCAGAAGGCCAAGCTGAAGTAACAACGCAACGATTCTACTAGTATGTCAATATGATTCATTTTCAAACTGCATTTATTATTTGACAAATTAAATTTTCTTAAGATACATTTAATATCTGAAAACAATCAAAGCAGTAAAGAAACTGATATCATAATCCACTTGGTTTACTTTCACAGAGTTCTGCGCTTCTGTACTCAATCGAGCTATCACCAGACTAACCTATAGTTGAAGATATTCAGTAGAACCACACGTAATTACAGTCACTTCACGGAATGGGAATAATCAGGGAACTTAACGACCATTCTTTAGTACGTTCTTCATCTGCTCCGTCGACTTGCGAACAGAAGTTATAATGTAGGTTGTAATATATGATCGGATAACTATTATATTTCTACCCCCTTTTTTACTTTTTACATCTTACTATTTACTCCCCGAATACATATTATATTCAATGTAACAAAAGGACTGAAAGAAAATATTGTATTTCTCTTTTATTCAGAAATTAAATATTGGTAACTATTTTAATTAGGCATCGGCGACGCTGTAACCTGTTATAAAAGTATGGGGCTTTTCCGTTACACGTATATCAGTTCACTAGCCGAAAATTAACGTTCCTTTGATACGAAAAATTTCGTTCAACAGAAAGGAGTCGGTTCTCTTCTATGTGAACAGATGAACGTGGAGATACAAGTCAATCAACTTTTACGAGGTACATTTGTACATTCGTTGCGCACATATTATTACTACAACTCAATAATAATACTATTCCTAATTTATTAATCCTCTATTGGCGGATGATGACGGGGGTCAAAATTCAGCAATACCATTTAATATTTCGGTTAATCTTAGGTTTACGGTTCACCTCAGTCATGACCGCCTTCGCTACTGTCACTAGATTAAGAAACGAAGCTTCTACTTTAAAAGTAATATTACTGCTACTATATTATTACTATAATAATACCGTATTGGGAGCTGCCACTTCCATGTCCCTGCAAATTCTCAAATTACATAATTCTACGAAAAATATACTGAAAATTTAAAGAAAATTAGGAAGTTTATGGTTGCTACTCTTCCTTCAATTCAGTGATTATTCGTATTTTTTACGCTAGAAACCTAATTTTATTGCCAACGCCATTTTAAAACCAACGCTTTTTTACACGAAGTGGCCCGCGACGGATCCAACGCGCTGCGTTTGCGAGGGCCTTCCGGCCTTCGCTCTCGCTCTGGCGCTCACGCTGCTTTGTAAACCCCCCTCACTTTTAAGAGATTTATTTTAAAGGGAACACTCGCATTTTAAAGTTTTTATTTTTAAAGGGAATACTAAATAAATAGACATTTAAAAAAGTAACTTACCAATTGATTCGCATTATATAGTTTTGCAAAGTGTTGCAGAAATTGTTCATCTCTGTAGGCAATACAAACCAATTTAAAAGACTGACAGTGCGAAAAAAATAAGCAATTGCACCCCGACACAATGAGAAAAAGGTATCTTGAAATATTTCCACTTTCAGTTAACATATAATAGTACACCAACTTCAGCAAACAACAACACGATTAGTGCAGTGAAGAAAAAACCTCATAACTCCACGCAAGGAACACCACAGAAAAATGACGTATATGAATCAAATTAGTCATTGATACTTTAATTAGTTAATTTTCCCATCGTTTAGTTGCTTCTCCTAGAGTGATAGGTGGCCGCGTTATTTTGTTTGCATTAAAAACGTCTTCAATGTTGTAAATCATAAAATTAGTGGCAATATTGTGAAATGATTAGTAATTGTCAAGTTATAATTTAAATGCTTCTCAAAATAATATAAATTGTCCCCACAAAAAAAAACATTTCCAATAAAAAAGGAACCGAATCTTTCGGCTAGTGAACTGGTGTAAATATAACGGAAAACATCCAAAAATATTTTCATGTGCGTCAAAAGCATTTTCAAAAGTTCTGTCGCAAACTCTTCTACAACTATATTTGAATCTTCTCCGGATTTTCTAAATACTTCCTTTTTTTGTCCCATAATTTTTGAAGAAATTAGAAAGAATGAAGAAATTAGACAGGCTTCACAAGTTCAGTCTAATTTGTGTTCACTTCTACTTCTTCTACGGCTCTGTTAATCGTTTTATAGGCGAATCTACATAAAAAATAAACGGCTATAATGCGACTGTTTTGTATGTTTCGATGAGTAAGGTGTTAAGTTTAATGAAAATACGTTTTTCAAAGGCATAAATCAAAATCAAAATACGTTCATCAACGGCATAAAATTGTAAATGTGCGAAGTCGAGTATGGTTATGCTTCTATTCTCTGACATAACTCACAGTTCTGGTTTTCTCCGTTTTCACTTGGAGTTTTTTAAATTTAATAAATTCCAAGGCAACAGTGCACGTAGGTGATTGCAAATTTTTTGTTAAAATTACGGTAATACAAACGGAACACTTCATTTGTTCTATTCATACCAGCATCACTATTGCCACTTCTGCGGCGAAATTCACTTGCCCACAACAATCAGAGTTGTCATCCTCGTGAAAGAAAATTATGGTGTCGATCTAGAATTGCTTCCGTGTATTGGGGTTTAATCAACGCCACCTACGTAGACCTCTTTAGGTGGTGTTGGTTCAATTCCCGTTCTATCCACGAAGATTACAGCGCTGAAACACACAGGAAAATATGACGTTGGAAATTTAATAGAATTTTCTGGCCTGATCCGGAAACAAATTATCAGTTTCCCACGAGAAGCCTGAGAGCGTCGAGTGACACTTTTTTGTCTCGATTGGTGCGCGGGGATTGGCGTGAGCGACACGCACTCGCAGAGTCTCAAATACTGTACATGGATATTCTACTCGCGCAACTTTTCTTGAACGATGACCTTGCTTCCCCCTCCCTTGAGCAATGAACAGTTGAAGGCAGAAGCTCGCAGTGATCACCGATGACAACATTCTAAGCATTAAAACTTCGTTGACGCGAAACAGAACCAATCAAAGCTAGTTGCTTTCATGGGCGAGAACTTCTCTTCAGCTTTATTACCGTTATCTAAAGAAATGGCTGAGGCAGGTTCAGGTCCTTCAAGGGAGGCACCTAAATCTCCCATCTACTGTCCCTGCTGTTGCTTAACTGGAGCGATGACCTGGCCGCACACGTAGCAGGTTGACTTTGATTTTCCAGAGGTTAGTATTACTGTAAATACTCTAGTGGCCGACTTTGTAACTAATACCCCCACTCTGCCCGCTTTTCTTCAATCCACAGAGGGTTCACTATATCTGAGTTCACTATAACCGGAGTCAACTTTATTATTATTATTATTATTATTATTATTATTATTATTATTATTATTATTATTATTACATTACATTACATCTAAATCTCTTTACAAATTCTACTTTGAAAGTTGCACAGTATTCCAGTTCTTTCATGTTATTTCCACTTTATTTTGAGCTAGGTCGCAATAGCGACGAAGCCATTAATAAATTTGAAATATATAATATATTTATTCTGAGACTCACACTGAGATAAACCAACAATCACAAACATTTCACTAGAGAAGGTCGGTTCCTAAAACAAACGGCAAACGTAATTCAGTCAACATGAGTACGTTTAAGTCGAATACATTCCTTTTGCAAGTATTTAGCGTCTTACTTTCTCTTGAAAGTATTCAGTGTCCAACAGTATTGATGGGACGTGGCTTCAAGAATGTAGACAAACGCCGCAATACTTCTCAAAAACAAGGTACACATTCTATTTAATACTTATTGTATAAAATGAAACACGTTTTGACTACGGTATGAAAGTTTAATGCATAAATTTTTATTTTATTATTTAAAAAAAAATTGACTTCCTGAGTCTCAGATCAGTTGCATAAGTGATGTGATTTCAATTAAGTTATAGTTAATGATGATAATAATTGTAATAATAATAATAATAATAATAATAATTATTATTATTATTATTATTATTATTATTATTATTATTATTATTATGTTTTATCATTGGAAATTCAGGTCGTAAGACATGCTCTGCCACCTAACCATTTAAATGACTTTACATCTATGGGATCACGTTTAATAATGATTTATTAGCTAAAATCTATTGATGAGTATAATCCATAATTTTACTACAATAAATTAACTCTAAAATAGATGAAATTGCTTAATTTAGCAAATGTATTTAGCAAATAGTTTTATTAAATAATGTTGTTTGAAGAATTGAACGTTATCGTTTGTGGAGAGGTCAAACATATTGATCCAAATCCCAATATTTCAGATTTGTATTTTTTTCTGTTGTAACAGTCAAGGTTAATGCAATATTATTCGATTAAACTCTCAACACATTTCCACAAAATTATCTCCAACATGGCGTGGTGTCTCCTTTATTTCCTTGGGTGCTTTGTCTAGTTTACTGATCAAAGTCTCAGATGGTTGTATTCAAAACCCCTTAAACTATTAACATTTTTATAATTACAAGCGACAGACTTGTAATTACTTTTGTAATTATGCATGACAGTTACGAAACAGAATTTTTCTCTTCTATTAACTTCTTTTCTAATCTACTCGTATAAATACACAATTAAAGTCTGTAAGTAATAACATTTTCAAATTAGGGTAACAGTTTCTCTACTTTGAACGATATTTTGCGTCAATTTCAAACCGAGCGAATTGTTTTACATTGCAAATGTGAAAGACAATAAAAAAGTATTTACTTCTGCAAGAACTCTTCAACCCTACAAAGTTTTTGATGTAGGCAAGCAGATTTTTTTGATGAGAAATAATCATCCACAACAATAACCACCACCCACCCCCACGGAATTTAGATATTTTTTGACCTTGACAGAGCCTGATCAAATTTTAATGATACATCAAAACTTGATATTAGAAGGGTTTTCTGGACCCGAGTAAACAATGATTATTCTGGATTTGTTTTTTTTTTTTTTTTTTTTTGAAAGGAGCTTGAGTGACCTACTTAGGTAGGACACGTTCCCAGTATTGAAGAGAGGAATTGCAAAGGAAAAAGTAGACTCAGCACAAGTTTCATCCTTAACAGATAACATCTTCTGAATGAATTGAAGAAAAAATTCTATATCCATGCTTGAATTTATTGATGAGATAATTCTCTGTTTTCATGATATTTTTTTAATGACCACATGCAGTTAGTCTTTCAACGCGGATCAGTATATCGTGCAAGGTCGGTAAATCAAGCAAATGGTCGACATAGAGCTCAAGTAGAGAGATATTTTATGTAAATGATGAGAGTTGGAGGGGTACTAGGTCACATTGCATCTACGTTTTAGGGCTATTCAATCATCCAACTACTGCTTCATACAGAAAACTCGTCAACCATAATATTTTTAAAAAAATTGAGTTCATATGAGCAGCTGCAATTTTGTACGTACACTTTTCTTCACGGGAATAGTCGGGTAAAAAATCAGGGTGTGTTTCCACATGTCTACTTTGAACTTTGTCTTCGATGTTCATTTTAGACACGTAATAAATAAATAAATAAATAGAACTGTTGATTAACTGTTTATGTTCATTCGTTTAAGAAGGAAACGCATTCATTCAACACAAACTTGTGTTCTGCAGACAAGGAGGATTACACGAAGATACCCGACATAGAACTGGCGCTGACAGAAGACGACGCGAGTTACGAAAGTTCCGACAGTTCGTTCCTGTCTACGCTGGTTCCTGCCGTAATGATCGGCGGCACGTTCCTGTTCCTGGCGCTCGTGGGGTTCATCCTGCTGCGCATGTTTCGGAGCCGGCCCCGCTCAGCCGCCTCGCCCGGCGCCTCCGAGGGCGGGGCGGGGCCCCTGCCCCCCCTGGGCGCCGTGAAAGCCATCGCCCGCGCCCACCGCCCCGGCGCCCCCGCCGCCGCCGCCGCCGACAGGCCTGCTGCCAACGACAGGCCGGCCAAGGGCGGAGCGAGGCGCGAGAGACGGAGCCGGGACGACACACGCAACAAAAAGCGAAAAACCGACTGCGCGGGATCCGAAAAACCACGCGACGAGGAATCCACGAGGAAGAAGTTAAAAGTTGAACGATCGAAAGATGGAAACACTTCCGATTCGAGTCTCGCCATTCTCGAAAACACTTGCAATTTCCTAAGCCGAGCTGAATCGGAAAGATATGACAATTATAAAGAAATTGAACCAGGAGAAGGTAACATGAAACATTTATCACGAATCAAAAAACAGCTGCAACACACGCGCATGGAACTAAACGAATTGAAAAATAAACACGAATCTGTTCAAATTCAAGTGAGTGATCTGGTCACCAAAATTAAAAATCTGCAAGACGTGGAAGTAGAAATTTCCTCTAAGCTTGATTCGCCTACATATTCAGATTCTTCGCTCGTAACTGAAATAGAGCTTCGAATGGAAAAATTTCTCAAAGATGCGCGAAAATATAGGCCCGCATGTGACGAACCGAAATACGAAAATGATTTGGTGAGAGAGGACAGATTTTCTGATTCCAGGACAGTTGCAGGTTCTCCGGAAGATTTATCCAACTGTAATATCTCAAATTGGAGTGGAATGACATATAGCATTTCTGAGCGGTACGGGCCTGAAAGAAAAGAAAATTCTACTTATTTTTCCCCTGAATCAGAAGTGAATAACAAAAGCTCTCTTTATATAGAATTAAATTCTCCAGATCAATTAAACATAACAAATGCGGTATTAATCAATGGTGTAAAGGATGAATGTGATTTTAAATGCGATATTATACCCATGAATTCCAATGATATTGAAGAGTGCATTTCTATTGAAACACATAATGCTTTCGATACTGATTTTGACAATTCAAGACAAAGTTTACATCACATTATAAATAAAGAGGATGTAAATGGGTTGCTTGATGAACCGTTTTTAAACAACACTACTAATATTTTTCTTGTAAAACACTTCGAATCAGATTCGGCTCCGGTAGGAAATGATATTTACATTGACGCAAAGAAAGTCGTGTGTGAAGAACTTCAAAATAAAGAAGAGGAAGTAAAACTGCATGCAACAGAATGTAGTGTTTCTGAAAAGATTGAATCTTTCGAAGACACTCTTACTGATAATGAAACAAACAGCTGTTTCAAGAATGATAATTGGATTAAACACGGTAGAATAAGAAGTGCGACATCGAAAGTAACTCAACTTATCATTAAGAAAGGACGTTCAGTTGAGGAAATCAAAACTGAACTTGAAACTTTTTTTCTGAGAAATTACACAAGTTCTACAAAAGGATTCTCTGCACCAAAATGTGACCAATGTTCTCCTCAAACAGGACGCGCTTGTGCCCTAGGAGGAGTAAAATCGGTTTCGCAAACGCTGCCGACGACTGCTGTTGTAGCAAGCGTGAGATCCCTGAACGGCGGTGTCCGGCTTCTAGATGTTGCAAATCGTCACCACAGTCAACAAATGATGAAGAAACGTCTGCCTGCAAAGGTTGATGCGAGTGTTGGGGATCACGCCGAAAAGTTTGTTTTAACGAAATTATCTGCTTCAGAGACAAACATTTTCGAATTAGATTTAAACAAGCGTTTAAATGAAACTGCATTTAGTCAATGTGATTTGTTTCGTGTAGGATGGTATGTATTTACAATGACGATACATATGCTGAACCAAATTTTTTACTTTGGGGCAACTCCGGATGAAATTAATGTGTATGCCAAAAGGCTAGATATGTGTGGTGTGGTAATTAGAAAGATTATGGAGTCAAAGGTTATTGGTATGTACAACAAAAATGACACTGTTATTGATAGAAATCTCACAAGTGAGCAGATCATCTACGTAGTTCAAATTCATTGGGCGCTGATAAAACGCAGCAAGAAGCATTACGAGTGGTTGCTTGGAGCGCTCGCAGCAAAAGTGGAATACTGTTTCATCTCGCAGTACCAAAAAAGGATTCTGGTAGAAGTCACTAAATTGTGAAACAAACACAAATAATAAAACTTATTTATTGACTTTTGGGTTCGTTTTCGTCGAAACATTACAAAAATGTATTACTAATATCCAATGCGCGCGTAAACTGAAAGAAAACTATGCAGACTCCGGTCATGTAAGAGGTGTATGTAGTTTTGTTAGATTTCCGGGAACGGAGCAAAATCCAAAAATAGTAAAACAGTTTCGATTTTGACAGAAACGTGTAAATATTTAATTGTGTTATTCTGCCTATTCTCGTATGGGGCAAAGCCACTCTATTCCCATACTCAGTGCGTCACTGCGTATGACGCAGCCCACATCATGCGACAGCAGGGCTCCAAAAAACGGTCGAACCGCCATTAAATATTTGTTGTTCATGTCTTGCGAAGAGTGAACGTATTTACTGTAAAATGTAACTGAAGTGATTCCGAAGATGATTTTGTAAAAATATTTTTGCAGTTTTATACGAGAGTATTTTATTTGTCGTTCATGAGCTTTTTTGCTGCAATAGGCGTCTACTCACGAGGACGAGTTTCAGCCTGAAATGCTCTGAACCCCAAAAAATTAAACATGATCAGCACAGAAAGCTAATAATTTTCCATGAGACATCAGTTTGCTGTTGGGGTGTATTAGTCAGTCTCAATATTTACCAGCTTGCTGCCATCTTTTAGAATTACCAGTTTTGGGTTGTGGTGTTTGCACTCATTTGAGGTGAAGTTTCCTGTTGCATTGGAGATTGTCTTGTAGAGTTTGAAAAATCTTTTTCGGTTGGTTGGTGATTCTTACGGGCGCGTCAACAGCTTAGGTAATTAGTCCCGTATGTGTAGTGCATGTTTTCCCTCGGGAGATGGCGGTGATCTTCCCCCGCTGGATGGCGAGATTCGGCGCTGACCGTCGGCTAGCGCGGTTTTCCCCTAACTAGGACTCTCCCACCAGCGGGGCACCGACCCAGCCGGGACAAGCTCTAAGTCCCCGACCGGTTTCCTGGAATATGTGGTAGTGTAGTGCATGTTAGTGTAAGTGTGTGTGTAAGGGGAGAGGATAGGACAAGGAAGAGGGAGGACAGATCGCGCGCGGTCCGTGGCCCGTTTGGTAGGGTACTGCTCCGGCATTCGCCTGGTGTTGATCGGAGAAACCACGGAAAACTACCGATCAGAGCAGCCGGCTGCTAGAATTCTCCTCCAGACGGCGACTGAATTCAACCTAGCTGAAAAGCTAGTGTTGAAAATCCTGCCGCCGTCAGGACTGGAACCCAGGACCTCCAAGTCAGAGGCGCGGCAAGGACATCAGTTGATGCACTGAACTACCGCTCTCGGTAAGAATCTTCTTAATCTGCTTCTTTAGTTCTTACTCTTTAAAACAAAAAATTATCTTTTCAGAGTAACGTCATTTGTTGTCATTTGTTTGCATGTCTAAACCATTTGGTATGTAATACAGTCTATAATTTCTCATACTAGTTTTCCATTGTGATCTCATAGTTAGCACGTTTTCACTTTGCATGTTTTTGGGCACGCGCCAAATAAATGAATAAATAGTTTAAAAACGTCGGATAGATTAGCATGTACTCGAGAACTTAAGGTCTCTATTTCGTGGCTTTGATTAGATGGAGAAACCATTTGGGGTGAATATCAGAATTCGAAAGGTTAGAACGCAGTAGGATGTAAGTATTGTAATGGTTTAAAGGCCTTCGGCCTAGCTACATAGTATCAAGTTATCTAATTTGTCTGTAATATTTTTTTTTCCCATGGCTTTTATCCAGCCGACAGCCGGTTGCCCTTTACGTCCCGAAGGGACGCATATTCGACCATACACTAGACAAACACTTGCGGGCTCCTCTGATCTGGGGTCAGCAGAACGCGAGGCCCTCCGCGACCACACACACACAGTCAAGGGACAAACAGGGCCCAAGGCAGGACTCGAACCCGCGACTCTTCGGACCGAAGAGCTGAGTCGGTACTCGCTCTTAGCCACCTCGGCCATCCAGGTCGGCGTCTGTAATATTTACCTATTAAATAAAAATCATGTTTTGGGGCAACTGCAAGGCACGCACTTCCCGCAGGACGTCTTCGCAGCGTCTCCAGAAAGCGCTCCGCCCACAAGTAGAACACTCGCGCAACTTCTGTCGCAGACAAACAGCACAACAATATACAAAACTCTAATCAGAGCACTACTGCTTTATGCATGCCCAATATGGACAAATGCAGTCCCTACAAATATCAATAAAATTCAAGTAATGCAAAACAATCTTTTAAGATTAATCACAAATGCCCCCTTGTTCATAAGTAATAAACGACTTCATTCAGCATTAAGCATCAATACAATAATAAATCAAATAGCACATATATCACATAACTTAGACCAAAACTTAACAGACATACCAGCAGCAGCTCATTACAAACTACCGAAAAATCCAACCGACACCCGAATAAAAACTAATTTCCGTTTGAAGCATTCCACAAAATTTTAGCCAACCAGGATTCATAACCTCGAGGTTTCTCCCCTAGAGTATCCTCTTCGATGTATAGATTAAGTTAGCTCAGAATTTTAACTAGAAAAGTATGAAAAACATCTGTAAAGTGATTGTACTGAACGATGTAATCATATAAAATTAAAAAATGTGTTAAATAAAAAAAACTCGCGCAACGAGAATAACTGGCGGAGGGGGCGGGCGGCTGTCAACGCAGTTTTCTCCTCTTTGGTCAGGGAAGGAGTTAACACATAATACTTTAGGACTTTCATTATTAGATCCTTTGACTTTAAGTGACACTTTCATTTTTCTTCGGTAATCGGGTTTTTACAAAACAATTGGTAGCCGAAGCCACGCGTAATAGCTTTGTAGAAACTCCTGCGCTCTCTTACAGCCAGGTCTGCCCATAAAGGCGTTACGATATTGTTTTGGTAGCGGTCAAACTAGAGAACAGCTGTGCACTCAGAGCAACATTGTGAATGTTCGACGTTAAAAAAAGAAGCACGTAGCCTTTTGTGCCACAGCGGAAAGGACCGCCAATGCAGAAAATGTTCAAAATGAAGTTTGTATGTCCTTGCCACCACTCAAGAGCTGAAAACGTTTTACCGCAAACTTTAAATAATTGTAATGCTTTACTAAATAAATGTAGCATTAGTTCTTAAAATTACGTTCACAATTTTCTTTCACTTAAATTGCGCTTTATTCTGGGTTTGTCGTTGCCTTCATGCCTCAGTCATCTACGGTTGCCGGATGGCAAAGCGATGCTATACTAAACAGTACAAATACATGATGACATCGTCTAAAAGTGTCATCAAGCAACAGTTACCTCCCTCTTCAAGAACGCAGCCTTTATGACGAACGTCGCACTCCCAGCATGTTTGTAGTGCTGGAAATGAAGGATATCCTTTTAAAGTTTAAATTAAAGAAAGACCGTGGATCTACGAAACAACTACAAAAACACCGGAACTCTTGTTTGTTGCACTTAAAAAACTCCAATAAAATGAACTAACAGATAGACGGATGGTCGGACAAACGGATTGACAGATAGATGTTTATAAAAAAACCTTTATTGATGTCAGAGATCCAAAAAATATTTATTATTTCTGCTGAAATATCTAAATAGTTTTATTGCAGCTTTGCAATTCCTTCAAAAAACGTCCACATATGAGAAAAATACGACGAAATGTAGTACATATATGAGAAAAGAAATCTGGCTCTTCCTTTTAAAAGGACATTGCGTGATCAACGAAATCAAAAACATCACGGCGATTAACCCTTAATAGGGGAAAGCTCAGACATCAACAGATGATAGTTTCTTATTAGTTTCAAGTTTTTAGGAAGCTGAAATCTTCTATATTATTTATATGATTTTTGTTTAAAATATATGATATAACTTTTCACAATTGATGATTTTAACTTAGGCTATTGCATAATTTTTGGCTGTGAATAAAATTTCGGGATTATTCACTCTTAACTGAATATTTAGAATATGTTTGGAAAATGAATCGTTTATTTCAGAAACCCGTCAAAAGCAAAATTTCTCATGTCGAGAAAAGTGAGAAAAAGTGTCCCAATTGTTCAGATTTCAAAATATTCTTTAATATTAAAGCAGTTAATAAACGAATATTTTTCAGGAAAATATGGAATAAGCAATGTGTCTATCCTCATGGAACAATATTCCACCGCTAAAGCACATTTGAAATTTTGGCGTTTGATGGGTTTCTGAAATAAACGGTTCAAATATGTTTGTGGTATTTAATTCTTAGTAAAATGCAATTTAATTCACTAATATGTTATAACAATATATCGTATATTTTTACGAAAAAATAGGTTCGGTCATTGATACGGAGTAGCAGATATTGGTATATACAAAAATTAAGAAATTGAATAATGTTTATTAGTTAAAATCAATCCATGTGTGTGTTCATAGCTGTGTGAATTTATTGATTTATCAAAATCGATAAAACACCAATGCAATCAAAATTAGAGCGGTGTGTTCCGCAACCTCCTGGTAAAGTACAGAACCTTGGTATTGTTACAGTTATTAGGCAAGTTTAGTGTTGGCAAGTTATTTAAAGACAATACATTCACCAAGGGAAGTTTCGAAATATTTTTGAATGTCGGAAGAAAAACGTGATGAAACTTTCTAATATCAAATTTTTTGATTAGTGTTAACAAACATTTCGCTCTAAAAGTAGAATAATTAAAATTATCGAGCGAAAACAATTCTTATGGTTTTCATATTGAAGATAATACTTTCAACGGTTTGAAAACAAGTGCGGTAACATCCGTTTAATCACCCGCTTTTCACCGTTTCGTTATCACCTCCCGCGCCCCGACTTTGCTCTTTATCGCAAGAAAGCGAACAGTTTCTGAGAAAGCGCGAGGGCATTCGGGAAATCGAAAGGAGATGGAAAGGACGGCAAACTAAGTAGCTCCATAAATCTCGAATCCTTTCTGAGACAAAGGGCGTCAGCTCGCCCGGCTAACAAATGAATTGGCGACTGCAACATCTATCTCGGCGACTCGAACGATCTGCCGCCGCGCGAAGTTCCCGCTTTCCTTAAGGCCACGAAGGCGAGACGGCAACTGCACCGCCCCCCCTGTCGACATTCGCTTACCATAGCCATTCCGGTATCAGGACACCAATAGGCGGAGGGGGGAGGTGATAATGGCGGCTCTCAGAATAAATTGCAATATAAATGAAGGAATGTTTTATATACTATTTAACCCCAGATTACAAAAGTGTCTTCTGTCAGACGACGCAACTAGTGCCGAAATCTTCCCTCGCCCCCTTCTCCTCACTCCCCGTTTCTGAAACTCTGGGTACCTTCATAGTGCGACTAGTCAGTAAAATTCACGTAACCTCGTGCGCATGCCTATTTCCGGTGTACGTCAACACGCGTCGTCCGTTGATTGTATTTTTCCGTGTTTCCGGACGCGTCCACTGCTTTTGTCATTAGTCCTGTAAGTGTAGTGCATGTTTTTTCGTGACTTCTTCGAGAATGCGTTATCTTCCCCCGCTGGATGGCGAGATCCGGCGCCGACCTACCGTCGGCTAGCGGGGTTTCCCCCTAACCAGGACTCTCCCACCAGCAAGACACCGCCCCAGCCGGGACAAGCTCTAAGCTCCCGATCGGTCTCCCGGAATATGTGGTAGTGTACTGCATGTTAGTGTAAGTGTGTGGGTGTAAGGGGAGAGGATAGAACAAGGAAGAAGAGGAGAAGATCTTGCGCGGTCCGTGGCCCGTTTGTTAGGGTACTGCTCCGGCATTTGCCTGTTGATTGGAGAAACCACGGAAAACTACCGATCATAGCAGCCAGCCGCTTGAATTGTCCTGCAGACAACGCGTCGTCCAGTAGACTACGCGTTTGTAATTTTAACGTCAGTTTTGGCGCTATATTACCTAATATTGTCAATAATGAGTACGAAATGAATAATGAATACCTTGGCTTATAGAATTTAAGTTTTTTTCTGAACATTAAGAAATTATAATTGGATGACGGCAATCATAACAAAGGACGCATGACGAGATACAGCTGCGGACGCTTCACACAAGCTATGTGTGGACAAAACCAAGCAACTGTCTTATTTAGGTGTATCTATAAAAACATTTAAAATGTATTCTGTAACTCCATTTCACACATTTTCAATCCATTAAATTTAGTGTTTCATTGTAAAAACGAGTTTTTCTTTATTTTAACCCAAAGTAGTCTGTCAGACTGCGCCTTTGTAATAACGCTTTGTACAGATCGATTTTGTAACCTAGTATAAAGAAATTGTTCAATTTAAATGAAGTGTCTCGTTGAAGTTGTGAGGTCGAAGGAAAGGGGGATAAAACCATCGAACAGTCTCGCATCATTATCAAAAATTTAAGACATAACGAACTCATATATAGAATCCAGAATTGATTAAGTGTCTGCTCCCTTACAGCCCGTGACCTTAAACAGACGTATACGTATCATAAAGCAGGGCAGATCAGTCTTCTTTCACTTTCTCACCCTTAAGAAGGTACTTCCTAAGGAGAAGATACGTAATGCTCCGGGAAAACGGCAAATTTTCGGCAGAAAAGCACTTATCGCCGAGCCCCAGTAACAAAAAAGTGAATAAATCTAGATCCTTTTTAGAAAAAAACCTCTAACACCTGATGTAGCCATAATCATTGTTTTGTGGGTCCTTGATACCCAAAAATCGAATGACGGCAAAACGTCTCTTTGTCTGTCCGTCTGTGAACAACGCTAGGGGATAAACCGTTCAGCCGATTTCCTCCAAAATTGATATTTTTCAATTGATTTGGCTAATGTCGTGGTCTCTTGCATTTGAAATCGACATTTGAATTCTGGGGAATATTTTACATGAAGCTCTTGGGACATTTTCAAAATTTTCAAAATGGTTCCATCGTTATTTGATTAAATTTGGTTGTTGCATTGTGTGAAGGACGTTCCATATTGATATTTTTGTGCTTATATTTGCTTGCCTTAGCGCGGGTTAGCATGGGAAGTGCTACGTGACCTTGAGTGGCGGACTGTTACATTCAAAACACGAGTCGCAAAAAATCAAAATTATTCAAAAAACTGCTTATCTAACATATGAAAATATATATTATTGGATTTGTCTTTTTACGCTCGTCATGATAGACTTAAAAATATGTAGAACTCCATTTAAAAAAAATTACCTCAATATCTCGTAAAGTGAAGTGATAAAATTGAAACTAATACATGATTCAATTAGCCCCATTTCCTCATGCACTCCCGTGAAAACTGCATTGCAATAACGTCAATCGTTCAAAAACTACAGGAGGTGCTAAAGTTACGTGACTCACCTATATACAGGTGAGTCACTTTTGAACGGTTCAAGTTATTGCAATGCAGTTTTCACGAAAGTGCGTGAGGTAATGGAGCTAATTGATAAGAGTATTTATTTATATTTTATAACTTATATTTTACGAGATATTTGAGGTAACTTTGCTTTTTCAAATTGAACAATACATATTTTTGCAGTCTATCATGAGCGTGAAAAGAGGAATTCAATGAAGCACATAAATTGCAACTGTTCTGTGAATATTTGAAATATGTTTGGTATTATGAAATACTAAAATCAGCTCCTCTTTCCCGAGCGCGCGTTTGCTGATGGAGCGCTGCGTGGCCTTGCGTGGAGGTCTGTTACATTCAAAATATCCGTTTAACATGAGACGCAAAAAAATCAAAATTACTAAAAAATATGCTTATCTAACATATGACAATACGTACATCATTGAATTCCTCTTTTCACGCTCGTCATGATGTACTGAAGAATTTGTATAATTCCATTTGATAAAACAAAGTTACCTCAAATATCTCGTAAAATACAAGTGGTAAAATGTAAATAAATATACGTGTCAATTGGCCTCATTCCCTCATGTACTTTCGTGATAACTGCATTGCAATAACTTGAACGGTTCAAAAGATACAGGAGGTGCTAGAGTTACGTAACTCACCCTGAATGCCTATCGTACATAAGGAGCATTAAAAAAGGAACGAGGCCTAGGTATAAAAAACAGTATCTATATGTCAGAAGTATTGGCCCCGGCTGTTGAGGGCCTTGAGAGGGTGAGAGAAACATAGAGTGAAAGAGCGAGATAAGTAAAGAGAGAGAGAGATAAGTAGAGAGAGATGAGGGAGGTAGAGAGAGAGAGAAAGAGAAAGAGAGTGAGAGAGATGGAAGTAGAGTAAGAGAGAAAGGAATAATGAGAGATAAAGAGAGATATGGTCAAGTGAAGTGAGATAAAGAGGTAGTGAGAGATGGAGAGAGAAACGGAGAGGGAGGAAGAAAGAGATACAGGGAGATGTAGAGAGAGACAATGAGAGAAACAGGGAGAGCGAGAGAAAAAGAGAGAAACAGTGAGAGGGAGAGAGAAACAGTGAGAAAGGGAGGGAGAGTGAGGGAGAGGGAGAGACAGAGAGAGAGAAAGCGCTTGTTCTGCCCTTGCGGTGTTAAACTGCTAGCTCAACATTCACAATTCTGTTCCAATCTACTGTTATGTACTTCCACAGATTCTAAAATTTAATGAACATGGAATTAGCTAAGAAAATAATGAGATTGAGTCACAGACACACATACTTTATATTAATACATTTCAATATATAATACACACATAAAATGCATACACACTGAAAATACTTAACTTAAGATATATTTGGTTCAAAATTCTTGGCTGTAGATTTGCGTGTTTGCCGAGCATTTAGCTTGTCACCCTGAAGTGTCCGGCAGTAGTCAACCGACATTGCTGTACTCCAGCGACCCTGATGCCGTGACTCCATCACCGAGATGTCCTGGTGAAAATGTTTATCATGATCATCACCGAACCAAGATTTTCGGGGAAGAAGTTAAGATGTGAGTCGAAGGGATGAATTTTGTGGGACATGTTGACACCCAGCTGTTTGTAGATACTGATGCCCTTCTGCACATTTACTTTGTCAGGAGATTTATAATTTTCAAGTAAATTGGATACAAATGATTTGAGTGCCATCCACGCACTTTTTACAGCATCTTTCAGTATGTCTTCGAAGTGGCTGTCAGCAATTACCTTCCTTATGGATCTATGAACACACCTTTCACTTCGCATAACTCAACTGTTGAAACTCGTTGCACATGTAGTGAAAAGCATCTGAGTCGTAAAGAAAGTTGTCATGTGTCCCAGCTTGATATGAAGCGGTGTCATCATGAGGTTTTCGCGGCATTCGAAGGACATTATTATTTTCTGGCTACATTCTTGTTCTGAGAGGCCAATTTATCCTTTAAATACTGGTGCATTCTATCTCTACTCTCCCACTCGCATATAAAACAGCAATACTTGGCGTATTTGGTCTGCGTTTCGAATGGTGATGATTTTTAAATCACTACATACATACAATTTATACTCATGATAGCCTATTTTTTTAACAAATAGCGACAAAGTTTCATATGTCTCTTTCAGGTGGGTAAAATTTCCAACAGGTATAGATGCATATTTATTTCCATTGTGTAATAATACTACTTTCAACTTGTTTTAGGTGAGTCAACAAAAAATCGCCTTTCTTCACACCGACCCTTGACAGATCTGGAATGTCCGCACAGTAGCAAATGCTGTAACTCATTATAAAGTTCTTGGTATCTGTGGCCAAAAAGTGAATTTTTTGTACTCGATGCAATCAAATTAAATTCTTTAAGCCATGCAGTTTAGCTTGACCTTTCGTTAGTGCCCGGTCTCGTACGAGGTCACAAAGATCAGCACTGTGAATGATATGAATAAATTCTTCAGAATGGTTGTCAGATTTGATATGTAAGCACCAATTATTACTAAGTGTCCCCTATCTATTTTAAATTTACAAGTGACAATTCTTTCACATATAAAAGAGTTTTCAGTTATTTTTTTTCTATTTTCACTAACAAATATAGCAACCTCATCGTTTGCACGCGTCTTTTGAGACACTCCACAGTATATGTTTGTATTCTGACTCTTCTTTTTTGTTTGCCAACCCATGAATATTCCAAGTGGCAATTTATTTGTACATTCCAAGTGGTAATTTGTGTTCGGCCAGTAATACCAAATCGTTTGTCCTTTCCTTTTAAAATTTGTTGCGTCTACTTTGACGCAACGCGTCTCCAACCGCCTGGGGGGGGGGCGTTGAGCGCTTTGCGCTGGGGAGTAATCCTCCATTAATTACTGCGCTTTTTGGAGTAATTCTCTGTTAATATTATATCCATCACGTCTCGTCGCATTCAGTTCTCAAGGGGACCGCCAGGTAGCATCTCCGCGTACGCGCCTCCCACCACGCGCTCCTCCGTCACTACCCAGCGGCCAGAATTGGGAAGGAATAAGGATAGGAGTGGGGTTTAGGACACTTCACAGGGGTTGGACTAGCCCTTGTGAAGCAGCCAAACTCGTTTTGTTACAACAAATTTCACACGAGATTCGACGGGAATTGAACCCGGATCTCCTTGGTGTAACGCGAGCGACTTCGCTCTGCACCACGAGATGACTTTTAATGCTTTCATCGTTTCCTTTAACAGTCCGGCTGTTTATTATGATTGACACTGACGATTGTCAGTGTGTGCAAAATTCCTGCCGCGCGGCGTAACGAGCGCTGCGCAGGTTAAGCTCTACGATGGGGCTGCCATCTCGGGGGGAAATTTCGTCTCCATCCCTACGCAGACTGTCCCGGCCAAGAGCCTACCCCTTCGAGGCCATCTTTGCTATGTTAGTTAGTTCATGCCTTATTTTACGTGGCGAAACTCGGGCCATCAGTCTCGCTCTTCCGTCTGACCACGCAAATTTTGCTACGCTCCTTTTACCACCTAGTGGAGAAAGGAGGTATTATCGTGGGCGACGAAATAGGCGAATATCAATTTTGCTTAGAGGCTTCTTTTAGGCTTGAGGATCTTTTGCATGCAGTAAATCTACTACATGGGACAGCCGGCTTTACTTCCCTTCCGAAGGAAGGCGTACGAAGGATTTTTTCGCCCTTAAAAATCCACGGCTTCGATCGTGTTTGAACCCGCAGACTCGGGTACAACAGCCCGGTACACTGACCGTTACACCACCGAATCCGCTGTCAGATATCTTTGTCAGCTATTTGTTTTCGCGTTCCTCTCCTGGTCTTCGTCTGGAGTACTCCATCGCCTGACCCCTCCCTGTCCAAGGGAGGCACTATTAGTGGACTACTAGAACTCTCAGGTTCATGGGGGTACTCAAGCTCCACCAACAATGTCAAGGTCTCGTACTCCCCAGGGGGAATCAGATTGTCACAAACTAAATTTACACAGCTCTGAATAAATAATGTTGTTAAAACGTTTCTCTGGTAATATCTATAAGTTTGAGGGTAATATTATTCCTTCACTTTTTTTTATCTAGGGCTTTTATCCAGCCGACAGCCGGTTACCCTTTACGCCCCGATGGGACGCATATTCGACCATACACTAGACACCAACACACTTGCGGGCTCCTCTGATCTGGGGTCAGCAGAACGCGAGACCCTCCGCGACAACACATACATACAAAGTCAAGGGACAAACAGCCATGCCCAAGGCGGGACTCGAACCCGCGACCCTTCGGACCGAAGCGCTGAGTCGGTACTCGCTCTTAGCCACCTCGGCCATCCAGGTCGGCTTATTCCTTCACTTACTGAGCAAAATTCCGAATGTTTTTCGTTGCGGAAGCGAAAGCAACACTGCATGCTTGCATTCATTCATTCATTCATTCATTCATTCATGTAGCTTACATATACACTAATTCCGTAAATTATAAGTTACTTTTTACTTTAGCAGAAGAAGATGATTCAACGCGTACGATGGTCGGAAATTCAAAATGATACAAGCACTAAGTGTTGAAGAAATGTGTAAGTGCTTAAACGTTTTTATAAGACCGGATCAGTGCGAGATAGCCATAAGCCACAATTTGCAAATTTGCAAGTTGGTTGGGGCATACCACAATTTTTTTTCTGTGACACTCTTGTCATTCAGTATAACATGTTTCCATCTTCTTGCCATGCGCCATAATAACATAACACCTGACTGACTTGGCCCCCACTAATTTGCATTTATTTGCTAAAAACGAGCTGTGTCTGAAAACTGAACGAGTGATATGATTATCTCTGACTGAATCATTTTCTTTATATTCATATATAGTTATAAAATACATCGTTCAACCTTTTGTCTCTTGATGATTGATGGATTATTCCATTGTAAAATACAGGCTGTCTACTGAGCAAGTGTGCGCTTGGGAGTCCCGGAGGAATTCTGCTCCCCGGCCACGCCCACAATTCAGGCTCCTTTGAAGCATGCTCACGCTCGTGTATTACAATCGTCCTGGCAGTGTTAAACGTATTTTAATATATGTTCCTGAAACGCCTTTATTATGCATGTGTCGTTTTTAATACTCTGTACTTCAACTCACCTCACAAGAAACATCAGTCGGGGACACCTGATCGAAGATTTGTCGGCCCCTGACTAATTACTTTCGTCTCTTGAATCCCCGATAATTCACAGAATATTGTAAAAACTTTGTTTCGAAGTGATGTTATTTGCACATAGTGATTTCAGTTCGAACATATCACCGGGAGAGATATCTCAGTGCATCAACTAATGTCCCTGCAGCGCCTCTGACCACGAAGTCCTAGGTTCGAGTTCTGACGGTGGCAGGATTTTCGACACTAGCTTTTCAGGCAGGTCGAATTCAGTCGCTGTCTGGAGGAGAATTCTGGCGGGCGGCTGCTCTGATCAGTAGTTTTCCATGGTTTCTCCGATCACCATCAGGCGAATGCCGGAGCAGTACCCTAACAAACGGGCCACGGACCGCGCGCTATTTTTCCTTCCTCTTCCTTGTCCTATCATCTTCCCTCTCTCTCTCTCTCTCTCTCTCTCTCTCTCTCTCTCACACACACACACACACTTACACTAACATGCACTACACTACCGCATATTCCGGGAGACCGGACGGGAGCTTAGAGCTTGTCCCCGCTGGTGCGGTGCCCCGCTGGTGGGAGAGCCCTGGTTAGGGGAAACCCCACTATCCGACGGTAGGTCGGCGCCGGATTTCGCCATCCAGCGTGGGAAGTTCCGCACCATCTCCCGAAGAAAAACATGCACTACATTTACGGAACTAGTGGCCTAAACTGTTGACGCGCTCGGAATCACTAAACAACCATCCAACCAACCAATCGAACATATCCTTTTCTTTTCTTGCCAACTTCGGTAAGGAGAAGAGGAAATCTAGATAATCCGCCCGGAAAGAAAACTGCGATGAATGTGCCTCAAGTGCCCACGGGCAGGCGGTCTCCACCAAGTGAAGGGAAGTGAGCGGCGCCCGAGCACTCGACGGCTCGAGCGCCCGAGAGACATAAGCACCGCACTCCGAGGAGACGCACTCTACAAAAAGAGCGGAACCTCATTAGGCCACGCCACACAATCACTGGGAGACGATCGAAATGACTGTTGTTCTTCTATATTGTTACCCCAAATCAACCATTAGGACTCGCAAATCAACGGAACAATAAGGCAGGGTTGCCAATTGAATTTACATCGGCTAATTCTAAGTGTTTTCTCCAGACACTTTGATTTTGTACGAAAATAAAATTCCGTCACACCCCATAGTGATCGTGCAAATTAAAAATGAACCGATGAAATAGGTTTCGGAGAGCAAACATTTGTTGCAAACTAATTTTGAGTGTTTGAGCGTACTTCTTCATTATCAGCTTCATTTTTCGATGAGATGTATGTGGGTCTAAATTTTTCAGTGACTGTGTTTAGTTCGGAAGCAGAAAGAAATAGTAAACCATCGTACGAAATCCATGCTGGGTTTATAAACAGGTATGAGTTGAACAAGTTAAAGAGAGATGGTAATGAAAGGAGCCTTGTGGAACACCCCAAATGTGACGATTGGAAAAGTGAGGCCGAATGTTTACAGATAAATTACGACTTAATAAAATGCTGTGCATAATGAAAACATATTATGTGAGTTACCTGGCTTCCGTAAATTCGGTTCACAACCCTGAAGCATCCATTGGCATCGGACGCGACGGGGTGGGGCAGGGAGGGTGCGGAGGCGCGAAGATAAACCGACGGGGAAGCGGGTGAGTGGGAAGAGAGAGGAGGCCTGCGAAAGGCGCCCTGGCGATCAAGTGCGCGGGCAATAAGGTGAGAGCGGGGCAAGGCGGGGCGCGGCGCCGAAGGGAGGACGAAGAAAAGGGCAAGTGGAGGCAGCGGCTGAGAAGGCGGAGTCAGCAACAAGAGCTGCGCCGCCTCCCTTCTCTCTCGCGGGCGGTCCGTGGACCAACATCCCTGCTCTCCACACGTTGCCATCTACCTTCCTTTTTACTTTCTCATTTCAGGTCATAAAGAAAAACTTGTAACAAAACCGGGAGCGGTAGCTCAGGGCATCAACTGATGTCACCGCAGCGCCTCTGACCGGGAGGTCTTAGATTCCCACTCCCCACGGCGGCAGGATTTTCGACACTATCTTTTCAGCTAGGTCGAATTCAGTGGCTGTCTGGAGGAGAATTCTAGGGGCCGGCTGCTCTCATAGGTCATTTTCCGTGATTTCTTCGATCAACACCAGGCGAATGCCGGAGCAGTACTCTAACAAACGGGCCACGTACCGCGCGCGATCTTTCCTTCCTCTTCCTTGTCCTATCCTCTCCCATTACACACACACTTACACTAACATGCACTACACTACCACATATTCCGGGAGACCGGTCGGGAGCTTAGAGCTTGTCCCGGCTGGGGCGGTGCCCCGCTGATGGGAGGTACCTGGTTTGAGGGAAACCCCACCTACCGTCCCCCCAGGCGACGGTAGGTCGGCGCTGGATCTCGACATCCAGCGGGAGAAGATCACCACCATCTCCCGAGGGAAAACATACACTATACTTACGGGACTAATTACCTAAGCTGTTTACGCGCCTCGAAACACCAACAAACCAACCAATTTGTAACAAAGAACACGACTCACATTCAGTTATTTTTAAAGAGCATCGTGAGTCATCTTATTACAAAAAGACATTGGAGAACTATTAAACGAGAGAGTTGGGCCGAGTGTTGTAATAAAATGTTGATACGAATACTTACAACGTTTTATTCGCTCTGTAAAAAAATTCAACAATTTTAAAATTGACTATTCACCGTGGAAATTGTGACAGACTAATTTTCATGTAATGAAAAGGAGGTCAAGAAATTATAAGAACGCTTGTGACAACTCTTTTTCATTTCATTAGCAAAGCGATCATTATTGATACTTAAGGGATACGGATTATGGAACTCTTAGTTATAACACTTATTACGACATAGATCTCAGTTTAGTAAAGACTGATTGATAGTTACTTTTATATTAAATGCGTGAATGGATTTTTGTGCTATGTAGGTTGAGTGTTTGCCGAGACCATCTCCGGCTCTCGGCAAAGAACAATCTATATCATAGAAAAAAACAATTTCACGAAATATGAACAATATTTTACTACGATCGTATTAAAATATTTCTCTTCGGAATTATGATTTGTATAATCTCTTCTTATTGTAGTTTAACTGAAAACAATTCCCTTCTTAACGATGGAACAATAGGAGGCCATCGTGTTGCAACACAAGGTAGCGAGTAATTGTTGTCACTTACAAGTTCCTATTGTGTAACTGGTTCATCATATAATTACTCATTCAAAATGAAAAATTGCGATAATGACACTACTATGCGTGCACGTTTTCTTGATACTCCAGCTCCCTAGTTCTTGCACAGCTCGGCACAGCACGGCCCGGCCAGGTAGAAAATATGAGCTCCACTCGGAACGTCACGGCTCAGTTTGAAGTGCTGCCTACTTTCGTCCTTTATAATGCGGGCTTCTCAATTTTCGTTCACTCTTTCTAACGACGTGTGCAGTCAGTGTTCCTTCTTGTTACTCAATAGTTTCTATAAATATTAAATATTTGTTCAGAATTTTAAAAAAACTTGCTTTGCTTATCATTGTTATGTGGTCCATGACGCGCTATTACGCTGAGTTTCCTTTCGATGAAGTTGACAGCACTGCATTGCTGTGACATAGACCGGACCCGCCTCTCCCGCATCCCCCGCTGTTGAGTATCAAGAAAAAGTGCGCGATTAGTACATGGGAGTTACTCTAAATCAGGAACTGCCATCGGGATCTGCATCGACCCCCTAGGTGTCGATGATGATCTACGGGTCGATTGAGGTCCTCAGCCGACTATGGACCGAGGGCGACTAATCGGTATAATCTAAATGAATGTTTTATTAATTGCATGAATATTAATGAATAAAGTAATAATAATAATAATAATAATAGTAATAATAATATCAACAACTCCACTTTAGGAGTATACGACCTTGTCGAGTACTTCTGGTAACCTAGCTTCTGGTAGGCCCTGCTTCGCTGAAAAGGTTGAAGGTCACACGACGTATTCCAGAGGAGAGGGGGAAGTAAGTAGAGAAGGCAGGGTCATGAACTTTTGGACTTTCAGTTATCGGCCCACGGAGGGTACAGGAGAGAAACTGGATTGGCACGCCAGGCCACTGATTACAGTGGAGACCCGAACCTTGCATTAAGCAGCAAAGGAGGCTGCCTTCATCAGTCAGTGAAAATTCCGCAGGGTTTAGTAATGCCGACTGGCGATCGGAGGAACCCGTTGCTGGGCCCTGCGGGGGGGGGGGGGGATCCGGAGGACACTATGGGTCACCGAAATGGATGAGAGGAAATAAACCATGGGTTAACTGGAAACTAGAACTTGCTTCCTGAGAAACTAATTTAAGAAACTAAGAGCAAATTGGATAGCACAGAAAATGTAAAGAATCTTAATGTGCCTTTTTCTACCAATGTTCCATAAGCGCTCAGAACCGAGCTAATGTCACCTTGTTGACGTCTGTCTATCTCACGGATGTTAGTTCCAGGGACCCAGAGTCGATAATAGCTCGAAGCCATCGTCAGAGATGGACACAGGATGAATTAAAGGAGGTAATGTGGTTGTATTTGTACGAAAAAGCGAAATATGTGGGCTCAGAAATTTAAGATTTTAGGATTTGGAGAGAGTGGAACCCAGATTTGAGACATTCCTAGGATAAAAAAAGCTTACCAGTTAACGACGACCCATACTCAGCACTAGAAAATTCATAGCAAAACATATTGCAGACATCCAGGAAAAGCATGTTCTTCCATCGAACTATCTACATGAACATTTACGAGTAGAGCCATGCAATATCTCTTAAACCGATGGTCCTTTCGAAGGCTCATCTCTTCCCAATGAAACATCCGTCAGTCGTGAAAATTCAACAAGCTATGAATCATACGATAAGGACATAATGCGGAACCTAATTCGGCGCGAGATAGAACGAGTTTGTGTACTTCTATTCGAATCTCGTACACCGTTGAGAAGAATATACGAAAAAGCTAAAGCTAAAAGAGTGAGAGACCGCAAATTCTGTTTTAATGGGGGGGGGGGGAGGTACAGACCCGAGGTAGACTCCTTCGTATTACTGAAATCAATCACATCGTGTATCAACTGGACGTCTGGTTTCTCAGATAATTTTGGAGCCTGGTAAGAACACCGACGGCCGGCAACCAGACAGAGTAAACGGCTTCATACCACCAGCGGCGAAAATAATTATGAAACGGATAGCCGACACTCGGCGTATTATCAATTACATAGCTTTAAACTCTTCCCAATTATATATTCATACTTATGTATGAATATATAATTAACTGTTAACACAATCAACTATAAACACATTTTAATGAAAGACGTAACAGAACCAAACAACCTACTCATGAACACAACTCGCGCAAAAAGTCACAAACTGATGATAAGAATTTTGTAAGTATATTAGGATTTTTCGGATTATAAAGTACTCTTCCATACTGCAGCTTCTGCAGTTTCCAAGCATATTCTGTGGAGCGTCAGTATCGCTGTTATCCATTTTTAATTCAATAATTATAACTACGATATATGTTAAAGAGTAGGAACTCGTTTGGCACAACAAGCTTCCCTACCTTAAATGTCAACACCCGGTCTTCTGTGTTACATTCGTTAATGAAGATATTAAATTCTTTTGATTAAATCACGAAGAATACACAAACAAATTACAATTTTAAAAAAAGCAATTTTATTTGATTGTACAAAAAATTGTTTATCTTTGGTAGATGAAATTATTTTGTGTTTTATTTTATATAACGATTCTGAATGACAGCGTGACTTTTTGAGATGTTTTAAGAAAAGACTCACATAATGCAAGTATATCAGTATGGATAAATCGAAGACTGTAGAAAACGACCTATGGCATTAAAATATATTTTATTTCCATGAGTAGCAAAGTGTCGCAGTTGCTAAGCCTTAACCGAACGTCGTGACTTTCTAAGTAGTAAGGATTCAAGAGATATCAACCACAAATATTTTTAATAATATATTTAGTTGTATGAATAACATACGTCTGTTTCGGGAATCTTATAGGTCCTATATTTTCTACACGTTTCCTATATATCCTGTCTTTTTGAATGATTTTAGATGGTCTATTTTTTATAAATATAAGTTCTAAATATTCTTTATACGCCCTATAATCCTACATCTAAAGTCATAAGGCAAGTCTTCAATAAACTCAATAACATGTATGAAGCAAATAAAGCTCCTAGTATCATCCAAACATTTTTCCAGCCAATAAATCCGCAATATCCATTCACAATGTAAATTAAATGATATTTCACATTTTTCTCTGCAATGCAACTGAAGATATGATAAAATTCCCATGTCATGTAGAGTAAATTATTTATAATATTAAATATGTTATTTATGAATTGTGACTGATATCTCTTAAATCCTTACTAAGCATTATGAATTACTACAAAATATCCGTGGCCACCACGGAATTTGTCGTTGTGTACGATCATTTAAAGTCGTTGATCAGTAGATTAGTATGTCACCTTAGGCAAGGCGCTATGCCGTCATATTAACAAATTAGTGTTTCACTTTATAAGTAGCTTCCATTTTTGTCATTCAGTGTTGTCTTGTATCAACACTTTGCTTTTGACAATCCCATCAGCATGTTCAATTTTTCAGAAAAATGTGTAATGACGTATTTAACGTATGAATAATGAAGTTAAACAAGTTTGCAAATTCTAAAATATCATTGTGAGTCAACTCATTTGACTAACGGACCAGCAAAAGACTTTCCTGCACTGTAAATTCGTCCATCATGAATGAAGTACATAACATCTGCATGTTATTCTGAGATACATTGAAATGAAATAATTGTTTTTACATGACTAAGAACAACTTTTATCAATGAATGTCTCTTTCATCAATAAATGTCTGTTTCACCAATGAATTATTTTTTCTTCTGTTTTATGAATTAATATTTTGTATAAATTTTAAATACTGTTTATTGAAACTAATATAAAAATATATTTCATTCGGGTGTTTTATGTTGTCCATCAAAAGCAAAGCATGAAATTGAGGGTGATTAATGAATAACTGAAACTGACATTAATGAAGCACGCAGCGCTGGTCTGCGTCTTTCGCATCACATCACACGTGCATCTGCTTTCCAAGCATCAAATCACGAATCGGTTGTTAGAATACTAGAATTAATAATTATCTCTAAAATGCGTTAGAACAGTCTGCGTTTGAATTATTGATTTGAATATTTGAAATTATTGATAACACACTTCGTTGCATTCATTTTGTCAACCTCACACGTGTGTGCAATGGGAAACCTCTAGAATTGGTGCTGTTCTATAGAACATAAATGCGGTTTAGTGAATAAACCATCATTCCTTCTTCCTAATATGTTATACAGAATCATACGACTTTTTTCTAATGAAAGTAACTTAATCATGTCAATAATCGAAGTTATTTCTTGCTTTTTCTATATTACAATGTGATTCCTATTTTTCTCGTTCCTTGTTTTTCCTACTGTTTCTCATTAATTCCTTCCATTTTTTATCATTACTTATAACGTTTTCGCATACTACATACGCAGAGTAAATGCTGCAGCAAATCCCATGAATATTTAGCATACATATTCGTATTGTAGGTTCCCAATTCAGAAAAAGTGGATCATTCTTGTTCCTATATATTATATACTACATCCTCGAAGACGTCAGAATCCACCTTTTGAGTCCTTCAAACTGAAACCTTCTCTCTTGCGCCTAAACGTCTCCCTGCTCGCCCGACCGTCTGTGAATAACGCTAGTCGTGAATAACTCGTAAGTAGCATTTTCTCCACAATTGATATTTTCCGAAGAATGGCCCTCATGTCGGGTCCCTTGAATTTAGAACCGATATTTTAATTTTTGGCGATACTATATATAAAGCCTTAAGGCCATTTTCAAATGTTTCTCAAACATGGCTCCAATTATTTATATTATTTCTCACATGGGGCTCTATTTTCGTTGAGTTCTCAAAATTTTCAATGTTAAAAATATTTTCGAAGACATCCTACAACTACTATATTGAAGATAGGGATTTTTCATCTAAAGAAATTTGTTCTTGAAAATTAGATCTTGGAATGAGATCATGTACAATTTTCTCAAAATATGAATAATTTTGGTGAAAAAGACAATTTGGAACACATTTTCTCAATAACGGCTACAAATGTTTTCTTGAAAACTTTTGAAAGGATGGTTTTAAATACCCCGAATAACATGACAAAATATTTTGAAATACTTTTGTAATTATTTAAAAATTACACTCATATATTCTAATTGAATTGTAAGTAATTCTTAACCTAATGAAATTTATCGCGGCCTCTCACTGGACAATAACACGAGAAATAAATTCTTAATTTGAAGGAGTGGGTTTCGGATGATGTAATGCTCGAACAACACAATAAACCATGCAATAAGTTTTCTATTTCTCCGTTTAATACAAGAAATATCACTCACCTTATACTATCTTCACGAAAATCCAAAAAAATTACAAATATATAAATAACTCAAAAAAATCTTCAAATCTAATAACAATGTACACTTGTTTTAAACGATTTTCCTTAATGTATAAAAAACTCAAAACAAAACTAGGTCTTCATGCAGACACTGTACGTTGCATTCATGTTTTACAATCAATTTCGTTTCTTCAGAAATTCCACATAATATTCCTTCCTTTATCAAGTTACTACATTGTTACAAAATTCTTTTTGGAATTACTAATTTACATTTATTTTATACTCCTTCGTTTCTTTCTTAACTAGTCCTAAATTACGTACTTCATCAATCGTGGTAGCAAAAAAAAAGTTGATAGAGTAACCCAAATATTATTCTCATCTTATCCGATTCCTCCTCTGAGAACAGAAAGTTTTCCTAACGTAATATTTCAGTGCACATTTTCTCCCGACGTCTGACGTCGCTTTCGAGAACGCCTCGGCACTCGTTGGGGCGGAATAACCCGACAGTTCGCCCTTCGTTACGGCATTCTCCTAATAACGCTATATTCTGACCAATAGGGGTGAATAGCATGCTTGACTATATAATTTTTAGTCGAAAGTGGAGATGCAACACACGGACTCTCTACCTGCTACTTGTTGTATCCTTAGTTCGCAATAACGTGAAAACTCCGCACTAGAGTGAGCCTACTCGCAGCAGGAAGTTATCACACTATCCGAGTTCTCGCTGATCCCCTGCGGAAAAGAGCTCCTACCTGCTTACCATTAATATCCTAGCAACGGGGCGTCGTCACTTCTCCCGGGATGTCAGGATTATAGAGGTGGATTTCCCGGAGTACAGTTTTCTTCGTCCTCAGATACGATGGAGTCCTCTTGTTGCAGTTCCTCGCCGCGTCGAATTGGAGTAGCGAGCGGTGCAGCCGCCACGCAAATCCACCACGTGCGCCAGAGCGTGATTGTTTCTCGAATCTCAGTTCGAGTTAACGCCAGATAGTGCAAATTCGAAAAACCAATTCGAACTTACAGCCAGCATTCAAATTATTGAATATAGGATGTAATTTTAGAAAAGTAAAAATTTAAAGTATGAAAATAAATAAGTGAACCAAAAAATAAATGCTGAAATAAATAGAGAAAAAGTTCATATTAGCGTCACGCTGGTTAATTTCTCATGCACACGTTACTCAGCGAATGTTTCCCTTATTCATATATTATTTCTCGTTATACAAATTATAATGCCCAATATAACTACCTCCCTAGCTTATTTTGCTCGTTCCTATTATGCTGTACATCTGAATCATTTGCCCTTAGCCCTCAATTATTTGCCGTATAAATGTTTGAAATTTTTAAATGCACCATCTTACAATGAAAAACAGAAATATACTCTATACGAATGTAGTTTCTTCTATTTGAGTAACAAAAATGAAGGAAAAAATGTTCAGCTATGTGTGAGAAAATTATAAAAATCTCATTAGGGCTTTTCATAAAATATATCCAAAAACTTAAATACTATATTAATGATATCCGGAATACAACTCTTATAATCTCTTGGCGTATTTATGGTCAAGTTGAAGCTCAAAAGCTTCTCATATGACAGAGTTATGTATGACAAATTCTTCCATTAATCCATCTATCTGTGAATCCATTCCCAATTTTCGTGTACAAATGTGCGTGTACCTCCTCTCCACCTGCATATATCTTTTAAATAGCCCTGTAACATCTCAATCCTGGCATGCGTGCGGTATTACAGCTGATAAGAACTGTAAACACAGATTTTGCAATCAAAAGTTTGAAAACATACTGTAGAGCTGATTCCAGCACTTTTCCTCCCTATACTGTAAGGGAGGAAGAATAACATTTTATTGTACAAATTAATAACGAGTAATTATTTTCGAATAATACTGATAATACAAAATTACAAATACACAATTACAAATTATATTGATATCATGGAATTAAAACAATATTCAAAAGAAAAATATTAAGATTACTAGAGACAACGTTGAAGAAGCTGAACTCGGAAACTAGTGGCATATGTAATACCCCAAGATACTTTCTGGTTCTCTCCGGTGGACTTTGGTATATTACTCGTATTTTATCAAAATGTTAAAAAGTATTTTTCTTCATATTACAATGAATACTTTTTCCATTTTATTTTTTGAATACAAATTTGCATTTTTTTAGCAATTTTAACAGGAATGAAGACTTTAACATTGTTTTTGAAATCAACGAACAAAATATATTCTATTCTTTTCCAGACATATACGTTTTACTTAATCTTTGACGTGACAAATCGTGAAGAGTATTGGCAAATCGAGTGGGTTGCCCCTTTTCTTCGCCAGAGGCGCTTGCACAGGAGGTGGGTGGTCAGCGCAAAGACTCCCTTTAACCCTATCTCGATTTACTAGACCAATGACGCCACGTTCAGGAAGCTCCTCAATTTGTGCTTACGAGTCCGAGTGCGCCCCTTTTCAGACCCAATCCTAACGTAAAAGATTTATCAGAATAGCCGGCAAATCGAACCTCAGACCTCCAGAGCGTAGCTAGCCAAGCTGGAATCTACACGACGGAGATGGTCACGTTTTACAAAATATGCGAAAAATGTCAAAAAACGTGATCAATATTCTTACCTAGAAAACGTGTTTATGTTCTCCGATGAGTTTTGATTATCGGGGCGTGTTCATTACTTTCACGAATAACGGTAACACAGAAGTAACATTATTATCCAATTCTTTCATTAGTGAAGAAAAGATTGGAAACAAAACTAATACTCGTAGATTTATCAGAAGACGTATTCTACTCTTGTACAGCACATTACAATGTATTCTCAGACAACTGCTGTTGCAAGTTTTCACTGTTCATTTGCATCTGCCCTGCAGAGGGTGAGTTTGGCCATTGTTTGTAAGATCGATGCTGTTATTTGTGCAAACGGTCGTTCCACAAAATTGAATTATTATTTTTCGTTTTCCTCGAAGACAAATTCCCAGCGTACGTTCATTTTTGTAGCGAATTCCATATCCAGCCATGTCAAGGTCGCGGGCAAGGTAGCAAGCTTTCTAGAGCTCGCGGACACTGCGTCCAGAGGACTTGGCGCGGGATTTAAAAGTAAAGGTTGCACAAATGCTATGGAATGGCGGAACGTCACTGGATATCTGGCTCATTACAGTCTTTGGGAGAAGTTACTTGACAGTTATTGTCGCAAATTTAGCTATATTAGCCATTTTCTCCTTAAGGCAAGGAAATGATCCATTAAAATGAAATAATATATCAGTCCTATTTCAAATTCTCAATTGGCAGTAAAATAAAAAAAAATAAAAAGAATCCTGAGTTTGTAATCCTGTTTATTTAAGAGTGATATAAAAGCATCAAGTTTCTATGTTCATTCACGTTTCGAGGTTAGAAGGTTTAACAGACAACTCTTCTTGAATTCTCCGTCCGTCTCCTCCGTCCGTAATTGTTCACTAACAGAGTCTTGTTAATCGTCTCCTATATTATTTCAATCGTATACATACCTTTTGCGGCTCTCACACGCAACCAGTCTCCATAAATGAGGTCTCTAAAGAACGAGAATTTCACGGAGACGTGATGAATTGTACTCTGACTTTCAAAATAAGAAAAAGTTGTTAAAAAACTCATCTAAATATTTATGTGAAATGAAACCTGCAACACTCTGCCGCATTTTTGCATCTTTATCGTTAAATAACTCCTAAATGAAGCGTTTTAGTGCCTGAAAAACGAAAATTTTGAAGGCAAAGACCTCCATGAAACGTTTATCATACCGTAATCTACAGGCGGCGATCTTCTTGAACATTTTATTATTTTTGCTGATTTGACGCTTCTCAATTCTACCCCACTTTTCAGAGCCTGTATAATCTGTAAGTAAATGAGAAATTAAACTAATTACTTGATATTATACGCGATTGAATTACGCGTATGTATCTCTCTGCTCAGTAATAACGTTAAGTAAGAATAGTTTGTATTGACAAGGGTGTATTGTATTGTTATCAATTTCAAGGAGGCATAGAGCAAGTGACGGAGGATAAGAGGATCTTTAAGAAAAATATGTATTACAGGCTTAATATGGAAATGGAAAAATAAGGAAGAGAGAGGGTTTAAAATACAAGATTTCTCGCAAGGGTACGCTAGTTTATTTGATATTATTGCTAAATACAATAAATGACTGAATGATTAATATCACAATAGAAAATGAAAACAGGGAAAGAATTCGCCATTAAAAACATGTTCTCGTCACTGATCAAAGATGTTTATATCAGGGAGAATTTACTAAGAAAATAAACTTCAAATAGTAACACGTAGTGAACAATATAAACATAATACAATTCTCGTTTATTTGGTAGAAAAATCTGTCAAACATGTTTTCGTATGAAGTCACTATTCACCACCTCGCGTCGCTCCAGCTTGTTCATGTACACTGCTCCCTGGATTTGAGGGAAAATGGGGAAATGATTGCGGAGTGAGGGGAAGTTGACCGTCCCGTGGAGCGCCAGGCTCCCCAGGCAGGCAGGTTGCTCGTGCGGGTGCGGTATGACATGCCAGTCATATGCATTAGAACAAGTTTTCTTTATTACATATTATTTATTCACTTATTTAAAGATTTTTGTCATGTTTGAGAGAAGAACGTTTGCATTAATACCTACAATTGTTTTGTACCTTACAATTCTGCAATACATAGTTCTTCCATGCTACTTTTTATCTTCGTTCCTAGTGTACAGTAAATTTTGACCGTGCCCTTAGGTGCGGCAGGCTCCCCAGGCGGGCAAGTTGCTCGTGCGGGCTTGATTTAATGTGCCTGACAAATGCATTAGGACACGTTTTCTTCATTATATATTATTCATTCACTTATTTCAAGATTTCTTGTCATGTTTGACAGGATAATATTTCCATTAATGCCTACATTTGTTTTGTATCTGACAATTCTGCAATACATAGGTTTTCCATGTTTTTTACCTCCGTTCCTAGTGTATAGTAAATTTTGAGAGCCACCATACGTGTGGCAAATTTGGTTGAAAGTGGTCCAAACGTTACAGAGTTATCTAAAAAAATACAGACCCTTCTTTCTGGCATGTAAAGGTTTGAAAGTTGTAATGAAATCCATGAAAAAAATTAATAAAGCAATGAAATTTTACAAAAGTTATCAATAACACAAAAGCTGATGGGAACCATACTGTGCCAACCAAACGAACATATGTTTCTAAATTACAGTTACGAACATCCAGAAATTTCACATCAAATTTTCTACACAAAATATACTTTCTCGTCATTTCCATCTGCTGCCAGGCAGAGCGCGACTCTCGCCGATTCCCTTTTCTCCGCTTCCTTCCGCACGCGGAATATCCCCACCGATAGCGCTCTTCGATTTCCTCTCGCCCTGGAGTTTATATCAAAGCGGAGGAAGTGCGTTTTAACGCGAATGCATTTCTTTTTCCAATTTGCACGTGAACGCGAACAGAGCGCGGCGAATTTCCACGAGGCGGCGCGGTCTCATCGCAGCGCCGCGGGCGGCGGGGCAGGCGACGCGACGGGGCGGGGGCGGGGGCGGGGGCGACGGGGACGGTGGGGGTCGCGGGGGCGGGTGGGCGGCGGGGCGGGGCGGGCGGCGGTGGAAGGGGAGGGGACAGGAGGGGCGGCGGGGGCGGGGGGCGGCAGGGGCGGGGGTGGTAGGGAAGCGGGGGTGGCGGGGCGGGGACGGGGGTGGGCGGCGGAGCCTCGACGTGGCGTGTCCGGCGGCGACGCGCGTACAATGGAGCGCTTATCCGGAGATCGCAATAAGCGAGCGGCCGACGCTCCGGAGGGGAGCGGTGACTTTACCCCCCCCCCGCCGTCTCCTCATTCTCTTCGCCGGCGGACCGCTCTCGGGGTCTGCGGTGTCCTTCTCTTAATAAGATGGGCTCGCGACGTCTTGCGATTCTCACGCGGAATATCGTGCACAGAGAATTGGCCCCGTCGAAACACAGCCCGCCCAATCTGCGCTCGTTGGCGACTGCCAGTGCGCTACACACTACTCCATTGGCTCCGAAGGGAGTCTCCCGGAGAACGTATCATGGTTGACTACGACATTTGGAATTGGATTTGGTGCAACGGGACTGAAACGTTTTGGGGCTATTGCTAAACTAGTGGTGCTGCAAGAGGGAACAAAAGTTCATGTAAAATTTGTTACAGTATGATACAATTACATTAAATTTATTGCAAAAATGTTACATTTCTAATATTTCAGTTATTGTGTGCTAATTGCTTTTCATTAACCTACTTGAAACACAGAAAACAATTTGCTCTTAAACCTACTACATAATTAAAAATAATAAATAAAAATTGATACAATGGTTGTTTGAATAGCCATTAAGAAGTTTAGCAACACATTATTATTATTATTTTAATAACATTCATCAGCATTTTCTGATACACCGACTTTTGCTTTGGCTGACCCGAAGACGCCACGTCGTAGGCACAAGGCCGCCATGCTGCCACCTTCCTCAGGGCAAAATAGGCGGAGATGTGCCGCGCACGAGATAATATAATGCGGAGTTCCCCACGACCCGTAAGCCGGTTGGCCGGGCGATCAGCCAATGGGGAGAAAGCTTCGCCCAATCAGGCAACGGGCTCGTCGTGCGGAGTGGGAGAAGGCGCTCTGCCCGTGGTCGGACGTCACGGAGCAACCCACTCTGATGCGGCCGCGTGTCGTGGTAAAATGTTTGGATTGGGTTATAATATTTTTAACGTCCACAATTTTCGAAAATTCAAAGACTTCGATAAAAAATAAACATGCACCATTTTTATAAATGTACGTATGTTGCTTTATTCAAGAAAATATTTTAAGCAAAGAAATGAAAAATATTGATATATATTCTCCACGTGAAAGATAATACAAAATATATCAATGTATTTTTAGAAAATACAAAAGAATTTACTAAAATTGCATTTATGTCGTTTGATACAGTGCATTCTCTATTCGTACACAAAATTAAAGAAAGGCATTGGGACGATTATTAGAAAAACACATTTGAGCATTTCTGAAAATTCGAAATTTTGCGCTCATGTTTTACAAAAAAAGGTTTATTTTTTATACAGTTTATACGAGATCATTTAAAACAATTGTAATTACAAAATTCAATCATTTAGGCAACTCGCCGATAATGTAAATATTCACGGCGTGGGATATATGACAAAAATTACATTTGTGTATTTTTGAAAAAACAACATGGAATTTATGTATGGTTTTTATCAAAGCCGTGAAAATCGATTCTAATCCATCTTTGTAACAGTATTTCACTCTATTATTAATAGAAATTTTAAAAAGTCATTTTTGAGAAAATATTGAAATTATCCCAGAGTATTTTTAAAGTATAAAGATAAAATAAAGAATTTCCGAATTTAAGCAATTTTTTTATATTGTAGAGCGTCAAGTAAGGCCAGATCTAGGGGAGGGCGGGTCAATAGCATGATACAAGCGAAGTCGAGGACGAAGTTCAGAGCGAGGAGGACTGCGAACGCGAGGACGAGAGTGCAGGTGAGAGAGAGAGAGAGAGAGGGAGAGGGAGAGGGCGAGAATGAAAGCGAGAACGAAGGTGTAGGTGAGGGAAAGAGAGAGAGCGAAAGGGCGAGGCCGAAGGTTAAAGTGAGAGAGAGGGTGGAAACGAGGCTGATGACGAAGGTGAAGATGAGGGAGAGGGAGAAAGTGAGGACGAGGACAAGGGTGAAGGTGAGGGGAAGGGAAAGGGAGCGGGCGAGAATAATAGCAAGGACGAAGGTGTAGGTGAGGGAGAGAGAGACGGCGAGGACGATGGGTGAAAGTGAGGGAGGGGAAGAGCGAGAGGGCGAGGAGAAGGGTGAAGGTGAGGGAAAGGGAGAGGGCGAGAATGATAGCGACAAAGAAGGTGTAGGTGAGAGGAAAGAGGGAGAGGGCGAAGGCGAGGGTGAAAGTGAGAGAGGGGGATGAAAGCGAGGCTGAAGACGAGGATGGTGGTGAGAGAGGGGAAGAGAGAGAGAGAGGGCGGGAGTGAGGGCGAAGATGAGGGAGAGGGAGAGAGTGAGGGCGAGGACAAGGGTGAAGGTGAGGGGAAGGGAGAGGGCGAGAATAATAGCATGAACGAAGGTGTATGAAGGGAGAGAGCGAGGACGAGGGTGAAAGTGCGGGAGGGGGTGAAAGCGAGACTGAGGGCGAGGGTGATGGTAAGGGAGAGGAAGAGCGAGAGGGTGAGGAGAAGGGTGAAGGCGAGGGAAAGGGAGAGGGGGATGAAAGCGAGGCTGAAGACGAGGGTGGAGGTGAGGGAGGAGCAGAGAGAGAGGGCGAAGACAAGGGTGAAAGTGAGGAGAGGGTGAAAGCGAGACTGAGGGCGAGGGTGAAGGTGAGGGAGGGGAAGAGAGAGAGTGAGGGCGAGGATGGGGGTGAAGGTGAGGTGGAGAGAGAGAGGCAAGGGCGAGGGCGGGGCAGTGCGGTTAAAGAGCATTGGGTGACGGCGCGAAACGCAAATTGGATGTTCGAATCGCAGCTTCAGAAGGCGCGCTCGCGCCGCCGCTTGCAAATTGGATGGGCCCCTCCCCCCTCGCCCGACGCCCTCTTTATGGCGGATTATTCCCTCCCGACCTCCGCCGCCGCGCCCTTAGGTGGGTTTGTGACACACAATAAGAACATCGCGACAACCCAATAGGGCGGGAAGCCGTGGGGTACTGACATCCCCGAGCAGGATTTCCATACAGCTGGATTTGCAACCCGAACAAGCAATTCGGCCCTCGCAAACAACCGCCATTTCGGTTACGGAGTTAATATTTCTTCGGACATTATTACTGGCTGTAAGCAAAACGAATGATTTCTGATCTTTTGTTTAGGTGGGGATCACAACTAATTATTTCACTTCAACATAACGTCAGGATGATTGCATATTACGTGGTGTTCTTTACCGCAAATATTAAATATCATTTATGATATTGTGAGAAATTTGTGAGAAATGTTACTTCAGAATTACTAACCAAATAATGATTCTTATATATTAATGTTAAATCTTCATGTTTGCGAAGCTAGAAACACCAGTTTTTTTCTGCTGACTAATCATTTGGGGGAAGCACACATTAATATATTATTGCCATATGTGTGATTTCCAATCCAATGTAATGACAGTAATGTTTGTATTATGAAAACTACTAGTATTTTCACATTACTATATTTATATTTTTATGAGATGAGCAATGCGCTCAATGTTTTTTACGCGTTATCGGAATGGAAACGTGTTACACACACTTCTTTTAGAAAAGCAGAGTTATGCAAACATTGTTTTCTCTTATCCATTAAGGATCACTAACGAACCACGTAAGTCATTTCAAGCCATTTTAAAATTGTAATTGTCAACTATTTATAAATTTGTAAAGTTTCGGAAATTTGCATCACGATAATCATTTTGTATAATGATTATTCGTATATCACGATACTCTGTAAAAATGAATCGGGAACTTCTGAGAAATATTATTGCGAAATTTAATTTTTATTTTTTTATACATTTGACAAAATTGCCAATTTTGTATTGCATTATTGGTTATATGTCTACTAACTCATGTCCAGTGTTATTGTAATGCAAATTGTTAATACTTAACGATTTATTAAAAATATTGTAGACAATGTAAAAAATCAATTTTTTTAAACTTTTTTGATTTGGGAAAATTTCACTAAAGTTATACACATTTATAATTGAATCATTTTTTATAGCTATAGTGTGTAAAATGAATAAATAATAACATTTATTATATCTCACTCCGCGTTGAGACTGCCGACTGAAACGGTTCTTATTGGGTTTAATTACCTGAAAAAATATATAATAATATTTACTACGTCTTCGAATATCTATATTTTTCTTTCACTTTGGCTTGAACTAATCCACCGTTATTTAGTAAATTTTATATTTGTATCAGTTCGTGAAGCCGTCCCATATCGGAATCGGAATGCTATTGATGGTTTTTCGGAACTGGATGCATGGCTCATTCGTAGCTATTCTCAACTCTTAGTTATAATTGAAATGAAAACAACAATATTTAAAAATTCAACATTGTCAATGCAATAACCGATGTAATTCTGTTTTTATTTCTCCATAAATCCTCCGTAATTGCTAACTTTCACTGCGATTCTACTGCTCCACCTAACATCGCTATCACACGTAGAAAATACTAAACATTTATACTCTTTTGTGAAGAAAAAAGCTACTTCAAAACTCATTCACACATATATACATGGACAGAAAGAAACTCTTTCACACATGTGCACATTCTGTTTTATGGCCTTTCGCTTTCGAAACTTAAGATCATATTTGTACTGCTAAAAGAACAATATTGACCTTCTCATATTTACGCGTCGAAATAATTTGAAAAGTTCACTTCCCTGAGCAGTGATACCACCTTCGCCAATGTTGGGCGCTCGCTCTCCGCCAATCCCCATCGTTGTAAATTAAAATCCATTTCCATAACCATTTTCTTGTGTACGCATATCAACATATACACTTTCATTTTACTCGACACATATTAAAGCAAAAACCACATTGTCGACCGGCAAATAAAAATATGGCTTCCCGCTTTCATCCACCAGGCGGTTCTTTACAAAGTCTGACACCTCTCTGTCACTTTGTTGCTATGCCTTCCCACCAAGTCAAAAACAACTATCGTCGTCTTCGTTCGTCAATTACTACAGAAGTTATTTCGCTTTCTTGTTTACTTTTGATAGTATTCGATCTCACACCTCTCCATAATTAATTCAGATTTTTTTCGTTAATTTGCGTGCATTTTACAACTATTACTCACTTTATGAACTTTCCCCTTATTGGGTTCGATTGTTTTTCGAAAATATTTTACCTTCTGTTTTTTTCCAAAACTTAATGTTTGTATGAATTTAAATAATAAGTTTAAAACCCATCTCTTTATTTATTTATCCCGGTTAGTGATGTTCAACAGTTCTTCAGATCCGGCTTTATATAAATTCATGTCACTTCTGTGGAATTCCTTCACTTGTTTACTTCACTTATATCGTTTCTAGGACTATGAAAACAAATTAATTATTGTTTTGACAAATTCGTATGGATTGTCACACAAAGTAATTTAAGAAAAGTACTATAAATAAAATTAAAGTTGAATTTTCAAAAATTTAATGAAAAGATGTGTTGTTGAAACGGGCTCGTACTATATACAGTGCAACAGTTTAAAATGAATTTCTTATAGAATGATATGCATGTTCCAGTGTAGTAAATGTAATGCAGAGACAATCGTGTAAAAACATGTGCCATGCAGAAACACAAATTGTCCCCACAAATTGATCCGCCCCTTTTGGGTTTGAGAGAGGAGGAAGTGACTGAAACTTCAAAACCAAGGAGCTGCTTGGCCTAGAATCCAGGATTGGTCAAGTGTGCAGCCATGGTAGTAGACGCAGTGGAAAAGTCAGATTTAGCGGCAGAGCGCATCTCATAGTCTGCTACTAACTGTACAAATAATAAATGTGAGGTTCGTCAAATTTCTTAATAGATAAAATTGGTGCAGCATTAGAGATTTTAAATAATCCGCCTTTTTATACTCTCAAAAGTGTAATTGGAATGTCGACTTTAATTAGTTTACGATATTTTTCTGTGTATCAGTCTCCTTGCCCGAGGTAAAATCTCCCGAACGGCTAAACCGATTTCAATATTTCGATGTGGTTCTCACTGAAAGATTCTTTTCCCGGACATAGCTATTGCTGTTTTCTCAAATTATTGTTTTATTTTACATAATTTTTTTAGATCTACTTACAAATATAAATTTTTATTTCCATTTCAATGAAATGTGGTCCACGTGACTTTCAAAGACATAGTCTATGTCTATGAGATTTCGTAAAGAACAACTCTTAATTTATCATGTATTTTTGCCCCTGAGCAAAATCTAACTGTACATTTTTTCGCTTTTGGCGAATAGTTTAAAAGGGTAAAGAGGGAGTTTCCGTGAAAAAGCATTAAACATTTTCTTTTTAATACTTTTAATTAATTGCATTAGCGCAATTAGGTTTTGAGTAGTAATCTAAAATAGAAGTTGTTGCTGGAAGTGAGCAATAATGGGAGCAACCATGTATCTGTTTACACCTGGCGGTGGGAACAATGATGAAGGTGGTCGCAGTGGAGTAGGTTAGAAGGTGCGCAGGAGTGGAGACAGAAGAGGCAGAACGGGAATAATGATGGGAAGGAGCAGGACAGAGTAGTCTACGTTGAAGATACAAATTATTCGTTTCCTTGTCTAATAGACAATTGTGTTGAATAGGTACAGGAGAAAAATATTAGCAGTAATAGGGATAACTCACAACAGAATTCAATATTTTTTCGAAAACTTTGATACAACAAAAGAAAGAAGAAACTAATAAGAAAATATTTTACACTTTCAAGCTTTAAAGTGGTTGCAGACAATAAATATTTTAAAGGCGCTTGTGAATTCACCCATGCGCACATCGGCGTGGGCCTGAAATGGCAGCCATTGTGCTGCGAACGACCGCTCGGAGAGCACGAAATGGACCATCAGGTGGAGCTCATCGCTGTAGCATCGTGCACCTGACAAGCCGTTCCCCTCCACGTCTGAGGTCACTCTTAGCCAATTGGCTGCGGGGTCGAATTTGAACGAAGAGGAAGGCCCAATGTACAAATACTTTTCGTGATGTAGAACATGCTCTTTTTATAAAGTCGCTTTTTAATTGTTTGGTCATTTAGAGACAACTGTGATTTTTAACATTGAGGGAAATATAAGGGGAAGAAATAAGGGAAACAAACACACAAAAATTCTCATGCCCAAAGCTGGATTCGAATCCTTATCGCTTTAAGCACAAGCAGCCTGAAGTCTTGCCGACCTCGGCTATCCAGGTCGGCTAGGGCATGTTTTGTCTACAGGCTTTAATCTCATTCAAAATTGCGAAAGTATCCCCCTAACACAACTCACTACTCGCCAGAAAGTGCGAAATTATATACAAACATCACAATATAGATACACAATGACACTTCTCGAAGCAAATAAAATGGAGCCTTTTGGGGATGTAGACCAAATCAAAGCTTTTTCCTACGTTTAAAACATTTGGGTCTTGCTGGTTACAGTTGGCAGCCATTTTGACAGATGCGGTCCAGTAAACAAATACTTAAAACACATATTTTGTAACAAGTAAGCCAATAAAAGGTACTAAAATGTTCAGAAAACACGAAATATTTAAATAAAACAACAAACATATCAGTGAATTTTTCGGATTTTTCACGTCAACTGTCTGTGCATGCTCCAAAACGTTCATTCGCTGTGCAACGGGTGATAGTTGAAATGTGCTGAGGCGAGCGGAGGCGCCCACGCGCATCGCCGAGCGGCTGAGGGAGGAGGGGAGGGGAGGTGAGGGGGGAGGGGCGCCCTAATGAGTCGTTGCGGGGACGCGCCCCCCACCCTCGCCCCTCGCGGAGCGCGCGCGCGCTGCAAGCGGCGGATTGAGCGTAATTAGAGACGGGCAGTTAATAGAAACACGAGCGCCGGCGGGGCGGGGCGGGCGGGGCTAACAGGTGCAGGTAACCGCCATCACTCGCCACTAACGCGCGCTGCGCTGCCCCGCCCCCCTCCCCGGCGCCTCTCGCTCACAAAGCAACCCCAGCGCCCACAGCCCGCTCCGCTCGGGCCTTCACCCGTGCGCCCACACTCTATTCCTCACCATCCACCCCCCCCCCGCCCCGCCCCGCCCCACTCCTTCCCTGCGGCCCACCACGATCCCTTGCGTCTCTGCCCACACTCACGCCTCTTCACCTCTGCTCACACTCCACTCTTCACCACGCCTCTCTTCATCCACTAACTCCTCCCGCCCCTTCCCCCCGCCCCTTCCCCCCCGCCCACTCCCCGCTGCCCACCACCACCCCTTCCGTCCCTGCCCCGCCCCTTCACCTGTGCGCCCACACTCCACTCCTCACCACGCCTCTCTTCATCCGCTCACCCTCCCGCCCCTTCCCCCCCCGCCCACTCCCGCTGCCCACCACCACCCCTTCCGTCCCTGCCCTGCCCTTCACCTGTGCGCCCACACTCCACTCCTCACCACGCCTCTCCTCATCCACTCACCCTCCCGCCCCTCCCCCCCGCCCCCTCCCCGCTGCCCACCACCACCCCTTCCGTCCCTGCCCCGCCCCTTCACGCGTGCACCCATCACGCCCCCCACTCTACTCCTCATAACAGCCTACCAGCCACGCTACGCCACGCCACTCCACTCCCCTCCCCTTCCCTCCGGCCCTTTCCCCACTGCTCACCACCACCCCTTCGGTCCCCACCACGCCTCTTCACCTGTGAACCCATCCCTTCCCCTCAACACTCCACTCACCACGCCTCCCTTCATCCACCCACCCCGCCCCGCCCCTTCCCTCCGGCCCATTCCCGCTGCCCACCACGACCCCTTCCGTTTCCCTTAATGCCCTCTCCCTCCTTGGTGCCAGACCTCTCCCCTCCTCACGGCCATTAAGAGCGCGCCTACGCGGCTTTGCATTCGCAGCAGATTAACGACGGCTCTTAGATGTAACTCTCTTCCGCCTCGCGAAGCCTCCGTCTCCTCAGAGGAGATTTGCATTAGCAGCGATAGACACACACACGGGCTTTTTAATCCCTTCTTCCATTTTCTAATACTTTTGCAGCAACCCATCGAAAGGATTCGAAAATGTCTCCTTCCTATTCTAACATTGCTCAACGTTCCACAAATTGACACACTGTGACTTGTTTTATTCTCTTGTTACGTTTTTACTTTTTTGCTGATGCTTACGCAGTATAGAGAAAGTATAATGCTGCGGGAAAAGACGACGAATGTTTGACAGAAAAACTCTCATTGCCGGGCATATATATATATATATATATATATATATATATATATATATATATATATATATATATATATATATATATATTAGTATTTGCTGGGGTTAAACTTATAATTGTTTGTTCTATTTATTTCAATTTTATTGTATAGTGTACTTATTGAGCATACGAGTACGTACGAGGAAGTAAACTACGTCTCGACATATCGCGAACTTAAAGTAAAACCGGTTTTATGTAACATTTTTTCCAAAAATGACTTTTTGCAGTGTTTATAATGGTAGCAATGACATTTACATCACCTCTAAGTGACATTGCTTTATGTAGCTTAGTTTCTGAGATACAAATAAAGTAAAATGGTACTATTTGCAATATGAAGTGAAGGTGAAATTTAAGATGTTCTATTTGAGATTATAATCTGGTGACGCTCAGCTTATTTTCCCCGCCGAGGTGCGGAAAGACTAGTAAATAAGACTGGGAACGTAAATTTCGATAGTACGGCATGTTATTGCCGCGGCTCATTGTATTTGTTTGTTTATGATAAATTCTAATTTATATAAAAAGCCGCAGTAAAGTCACCAAAATTTGTAAAAACCTATGTAAGGATCACTTTGCATGCTCAGTAAATTGCATAGAACGGTAAAGACAGTGAATCTGGCCTAATTTTCGGCGCACTCACTGTATTTTCGAAAATTGAAAAAAAATTGAAATAGTAAATTCGGATTTCCCGCGTTTCGTTTGGCGCATCGGCAAAATGTTCGCAAAATGACAACACGATGACTGGAAATTCTTAAGGTTTTTGTGATTGTTGCCGGTAGTGTTAATCGTATGATGGAAATAACATTCATCTGAAAGTAAATATATTTAAGGAAGGTAATATATTTAATATAGAACTAGCAAATACATTTGTTTTCCTTTATGAATGTTTGATCGCTGATAATGATATTCAGAAATTATTAGCACACTTTGATGTAATCAAAGCAAGCATGTACGAAATATTATTCTCTCTTCTCTGTATGTGCTGCAAATATTGCAATAGTTAAATTTATACATGTTTTTTTCATTTGTAAAAGTTGGAATGAGTACTGGTGCTAGAAGCGCTTCATTTGAATTTCCCTTTTTCACGCTATATCTTAGTTTTTAGTATGACAGAAATTACTATACTTCAATATTACGTAACTATTTTGAATAATCCGAGAAACTACGTGCTGTTATAGCACCTCTAGTTTAGAAGTGAATTCCTTTAACCGCCAGGCTCAAATTGCTCTTTTAGAATCACCAAATACTTGTGCATTATGGAATCAAATTTTGGGATGGTCACTTAAACTTTCAAAATCAAAATGATCGTAACCCAATCTCAGTCCCTAAAAATGTACCACTTGTGTATTTGTTTTGAAACCACCATGCACCTCGATCGATGGGCTTTCGCGTCGTTGCTTTCGTGGCGAATCACCCGACAGCCGAAGATCCGTTGCGAAGGCAATGCTGGTGACGGAGTGGGGAGAGAATACTCCACCACTACCACCACCACTATCACCAACAACACCAGCAGTCAAACATCTGCACCTACCATTTCATGTACATTTAGTAGAGCTCATGTGTATCTAATAGCTAGCGGTTTTGCTTTTTGAAATTTTTGAACTATTAGTACCACGTTTTGAATTTGTTTGCTAAAATGGAATCGTCACTTCACTGACCCCCTTAAAATTCATCAAGGTAGCAATAGACAAATCTACTTTTTCTAATTTATTTATTTGATATCGGATAATTACACAGTTCAATTTGAAAGTATTTTTTCATATGTTGTGATGGCTTGATTGTAACTTTTTATAGTAATCTTAACTTACGGTTACATTACACATGGTGTGGGATATTACACGAGCCCCTGCTGTAAACAATGGGGAACCTGTTAAGTATCTTCAAAAAGTAATTGTAGTTGGGAGATAATTGTTTTGTTTTTCTTTTTTCTTTTTTTTTGTATTTAGGTTAGAGTAAAATTATTGGAAAGAATAACTATATGTTTAATGATCAATGATATGCTTAACTCTTTATGAAGTTAGGCGTTTAAAATGAACCATAGAAAATGTGCTGCTAATCTGAGAAATTTTTGGAGGAGGGCGACTGGAACGCCCAGTCCCAAAAAACAACTGACCCAGCAAAAAGGTGGGGCTTCGCCTGCGGCGTCCTCAGGAAACAGGATTGTGCTTTTTCGAAATCTACATCACCAACTCCCAATGCGCGCGTAAATGGAAAGTAAACTGTGCAGCTTCGCAGAGATATCTACGGTTCTTTAGACACGAACTCGAGAAAAAAACATCAACAAAACATATTCTAGTTCATCTGGGAAACGCAAGAATTTGATTGAGTTATTCTGCCTATTCAGGCACTGCACGTACCGGTTGATTTGTCATATTCAATATGTAGCTGCTTACAATAGCGACGTCAACTGATCATGCGATAAAAAGACTTCATGAAAGAGGCCGCTCAACCATACATATTTTCTAATTACGTGTTGCGTTATGAAACAGCTACGATTTTCATAATATTGGCACGTAAATATATGTTGTGCAGTATGTAGTTTAGTGTATCCTATTATTACCGTATGCGTAAAGACAGTTCTTATTGAAATATTTAGTGATTTACTGCAAAGTTATTGCAAATTATTTTATTTGTTGTTCTTGAGTAGAGGGCGTGCGACAATTCAGAAAATCATTTTGCACCCACATATTAAAATTATATCAAGTTAAAAACTCCGTAAACAAAATATGCCAATATAGATTTTTATAAAATAGCGGGAAAATTAAATCAAAAATATTGTTAAATATTTATAATAGAAAATTTTGCCCACGTGTTAAAAAATGCCTATAAAGAAAACTTAATTTTCGTTAGTTAAATGAAAGACATTTTAGTTTGCCCTCGGTTAGGAATATAATATCCCGTCATCAGGGCTACGAAAGTACAAACAATACAGTTTACACGTAAAATAAAATCGTAAAGAACAAATTATGACTTTAGGCAGTCTAAAAATTCAAAAAATCTAAACAAGATAATTTAATATTTATACTGAATATAGGAATACTTATATAAATGTTTAAATTAAACGTACCTCACTTAATTTGTTCCAACTCATACAGTGATAGTGATATTATATAGTGATAGAACACAAGTGATGGTTATTAATCTTTATTGAAAATAAATTCCGTCACTGTCTGGAGGAGAATTCTATCGTCCGGCTGCTCTGATCGGTAGTTTTCTTTGGTTTCTCCGATCAACACCAGGCGAATGCCGGAGCAGTACCCTATCAAACGAATCAGGGAACGCGCGCGATCATTCCTTCCTCTTCCTTATCCTATCCTGTCCCCTTACATGCACTTACACTACCATGCACTACACTCTCACGAATTCCGGAAGACCGGTCGGGAGCTTAAAGCTTGTCCCGGCTGGGGCGGTGCCCCCCTGGTGGAAGATACCTGGTTGGGGAAAACCCCGCTAGCCGACGGTAGGTCGGCGCCGGATCTCGTCATCCAGCGGTGGTAGATCACCGCCACCTCCCGAGAACACTTGCTTTACACTTACGGGACTAATGACCTAAGCTGTTGAAACACCAACCATCAAAATAAATTGAAAATACATCAAAATAAATTACCCCGCTTTCGGAGAGGCTCGTGCAATGTCATTCGCCGATTGACTGAGGGGAAGGCCGTGCCTTCGCGTGGGGCGTGGGCGGCGCATTAGCACGTGTGCGCGGCGCCGCCGCAACGAAGCCACTTGCGCGGGCGCGCGGGCCTCGTTAGCGCGCGAGCGGCGAATGCGCGCGCGTGTGTGGAGCGACGCAGCCACTTGACCCACGCGCCGCGACGCAGCCCTCTCTCGCAGGCGCGGCCCCGCCCACCGCCCCGCCCCCCTCGGCCCCGTCCCCTGCCCCGTCCCGCCCCGCCCCCCGGCTCCTCGCGCGCGTAACGAGCACGACGCCAATGCGACAGCACCGAGCCCGGCACACTGCATGAATGCGTCAAATGCATGCTCTTCGTCCCCTGCTCCGGACGCGTCAGCCTGGGCCGGTTGGCTCGTTGATTGGTTACTGTTCCCGCGCGCCAATTGCGAAGGTCATTGCTCTCCTAAGTGCAGTGTCTCAAGAGGTGGCACTGATCCACCACCGGACTAGGTAGGTTTGAAGAGTTTCCCCAAGCAGGAATCTCGCGAGAGCGAGGCACCACTCCTGCTGGGACAGGGACTACACTCCCCACTGGTTTTCTGTCAAGTGTGGTAGTGTAGTGCATGTAGTGCATGTTAGTGTAAGTGTGTGTGTGTGTGTGTGTGTGTGTGTGTGTGTGTGTGTAAGGGGAGAGGATAGAACAAGGAAGAGGAAGGAAAGATCCCGCGTGGTCCGTGGCCCGTTTGTTAGGGTACTGCTCCGGCATTCGCCTGGTGTTGATCGGAGAAACGACGGAAAACTACCGATCAGAGCATCCGGGTGCTAGAATTATCCTCCAGATAGCAAGTGAATTCGAACTATTTCCAACCGCAGGCGACTGTACGTCAGCTGCTCTGTTCTTAATTACTAAAACTCTCTTGGCAGGCCTGGGGGAGGGCGACTCCGTGTCAGCGATTGGCTTAGGTGTCTCTCAGGGCATAATAAATTGATGTCACTGAAGTACCTCTGACCGGGGGGTCCTAGGGAGCCGATGGAGAAAGGACTTTCGACACTAGCCACATTGCTAGGTTGAGTTCACCCTCTGTCTGGAGAATAATTCTAGCGGCCGGCTGCTCTGATTGGTAGTTTTACATGGATTCTCCGATCAATATCACAAAAATGCCGGAGCAATTCACTAAAAAAAATCTTGCGCGCGCGATCCCTTTCCTTTCCTTTCCTTGTTCTATCATGTCTTAGTTATGCCCACACTCTTACAAGCACTACACTACCACACAAGTCGGTAGACGCGGCTGAGGCGGTGTCACGCTGATCAGAGATCTGAACGTTGCAAAACCCGCCAATTGACGAGTAGGTCGGCGCCGAATCTCACCACACAGCGAGGGAACAACACCACCACCTCCCGTAAGAAAATATGTACAACATATGAACACAAAAATGAATTGGAAACAACACACAGACACCAAAATAATGCAAACTAGAAACAACCTGCATCAACTAAAACACTAATTAGTACGAATAAATACCTCCCTTAAACTACAGCAAGAGTATCGTACTATTCAAAATATATCAGACCGATACTTCGCTACACCTGCACAGAATAGATTATTGCTGCAAAAATAATTATCAACAGAATCAAAATAGTACAGCCCCAATTCCTTCCTACCATAACTAATGCATACTGGTTTATATCAAATCACTAATTACACAGTGTATTCAACCTCGGTCCCATCGTTCAACAAAACTACTCGGCAATCGAAGAAAAGGGGATAAACTAGCTTCAGTAAAGGATATTTGGAATATGTTTGTTAAATGTTGCAATAAGGTATTTGAACCATATGAACAAATTACAGTTGATAAACAACTGTTCTTTTTCCTCGAGACAAATGTCCTTTCAGGCAGTACATGAAATCAGAGCCCGGAATATACGAAATAAAAATTTAGGTTGCCGCTGACGTGAAGTCCCCCTATTTCAGCTATCTTTAGATTTACACGGGAAAATCTCAAAGCGATGAAACTGAAAATACACGGCTTTCGTGTTATTTAAGATCTTAATAAACCATATAGTTGTAGTTGGACAGGTATTACTAAAGATAATTACAAATTTTTACATGTGTACTTCAAACTAATTATTTATTCATTGACACAAAATCTGGCATTACTAAGTACATTTAGCAACAATAAGCAGATGCACCACCGCAACTGCGAATACTTTCTCGTACCATAGAGTCATCGACGTTTACATTCACGATATGACCATAATGCAAAAACATAAAATGGTACACCTATTATCAAGTATACAAGAGAAAATTTCCTCAGAACACTAAAATAAACCATTTATGATCTTGGACTACAATGCTACGAACGAAGGTGCATATACAGTCAATAAACTTGTAAGAAAAGAAGAATACATCGTTTGTCCTACACGCTTTCTCATGAACACGGTAGATACCGCTGCCCAAAATTCAGACATTCTCTTTATGGAAAAATCGGGATTGGAACAAAATAACTATTCATGTCGCCGTAATTTTTTATTTGTATTAGGAGATGATCTTGCTCAAAGAAATATGGAAATTCGTGTGAAATATAAAAATCATCATGTACATACCATAAAAGCTCTACAAGGTTGTGACATAATTGTAGATGCCTCTAAGGAAAGTATTAAACAAATTATAAAAAAAGAGAAAACGTACTTGATGCTAGAGATGTCCAAAGAAAAAAAAGGAATCACTATGTACGCTAATTGAAAGAACTTATTTGTCACTTTCATTGGACAATGCAAGAAACTATACTAAGGACAAACTGTATTCAAAATTAATTATATAAAATTAATTATGATTAAAAACAAAATTTGATTTATGTCAAAATAGAACAATTAATAAGTTTTTCTTTTGTTCATGTTTCTGAATATTTTAGTTTTATTACGACAAAATAACAAACTGAATAGTCTTCTCTTTGTATATTGTAAGTCTTAGAATATTTTAGTTTTTACTGATAAAATTTTTGTTTTTTAAATGTTTATTTGCTTTACATTAAATGTTTATATATTAAAAGTTTTTTAAAAAATCCAAAAAATGTAACAACACCTATAATAATACATCATAATGCGGTTCTCGAAGGACCCCACATGGGTACATACGTTTAAAAACACCGCTTCGTTATTCAAGGGTTAGAATCCCGGCTCTTTTTACACTAGAAATAATTAAATTTATTCTTTTTGTGATTCAGAATGCTATACCAAACAAACTACTCGTACATATACTATGATAATAATTTGCAAATAGTAGCTGATGTATTGTTTACAGAATACCGCTTAAACGAACACGAATCACTGAGAAAACAAAAAGGTCCTAGAAAAGTTCCGAAGAGAATGTATAAAATGGCAGCAAAGGGCAAAGGATAAATTATTGTAATAACAACTATACCTTCATCACTAAAAGAATGTTAAAGGTCTGAATCATGGATGACTCATCTTGAAATTCAATTTGTCACGAAAGCCAGGATGATACTATGCTCGAACACTTCTGTTTAATTTGCTTCGGTCTTCTTAACTCGAATGAAAGTACAATTTTACGTCAAAGATGTGTCAATTTTACAGAGTTATCGACTGTGTAGATTGTTCTGAAAGAGATTCATTACTATACATTTGGAAAAAAGATCACAAATCATTAAAAGAAGAAGAAAACTATGACCAATTTTTGTTGTACTAAGTACCTTTTGTTTTATTGAAATCTATTTAAATAAAAATAACATATTTTGTAAATTAAATGGAAAAAATCCCATATTGACACACGAGGGATTTTATTACCCGCTACGTGTGGTACAAACTTATTGTGTCTATTCAGTTTTTTTACTCTTGATAAAAATGTACTTTTGAATTCTTTATTATGTCACAAGAAAGTTCTTGAGTAACCTACTTAAAATAAAAAGCCTCGTTAGAAAAATCATTTTATATACTTAATTTACGTTATTTCCTTAATGGACTGTCATTGTCCCTATTTCCCTTACACTTCATTCAATTCCTGATTATCGACTAATCTTACGGTAAATTTCATTTAACTGGAGTCTTTTGTGAAGGAGTCTCAGTGGCATTTCCACAAGTCTCTCACGTTTTCTCGCTTTCATTTACTATCAACGTCTTTTTCAAGGTCATTGTTACAGGTGTCATCTGAAATTAATTGAAGTTTTCGAATGAAAATGGAACTTCAAAATGACGTACAAGAAAATGTTTGAGGTAGTTCAATTTATGGGGAGAACTCTCAGACTGTCGCTTAATGGCAGATAGATGTAACGCGCAAATGACTGAGCTGCCTAGTATTACATACGTAGGAGGCAAGTGACTGGACAAGAAAAATACTATCCTGCTTTAATGATAGCAAACAAGACCCACTTTATCAATGAATTGAACAAAAGAGTAAACGTATCCGATCGATTACCCACTACGTTGAAGCTCGTTGGAGGTGTTCAAGACCCACTTTATCAATGAATTGAACAAAAGAGTAAACGTATCCGATCGATTACCCACTACGTTGAAGCTCGTTGGAGGTGTTCAGCTCCTTGAACCCACGCAGCGGCTTCCAGCCGAGCAGTGCAGTTCCGATAGAAGGCGCTAGGGAGTGAGGAACAGAATGGATGTCTAAATGCTACATGAGGCACTTGAAAACTTGCACTACCTTGCCTGGCGTGGGATCCAAATAAAAATAATACACGAAATTAGTAGTCAATCTCAATGCTCTTACTGTGATAGAACTGTTACAACACAGTAGTCTGAATAAGTGTAATGTCCCCTTCATGCGAGACCGTGATTACTAATGTTTTTGGTTTGTTTCAACCTCTATGCACCAAGCAATTACTTTACGCAGGGGCACTCCGAAATTTTCCGGAAAAATAGGTTTAAAGAAGAGGAAACTCATTCTTATCTTCATATTTTCTCGGAGTACCCCCCCCCCCTCCCAGTGTCTATACAGCGGACCATCATCTGAAATCATTTTTGAAAAGTTGCGTGCCATTGTTCTTTCTTAAGCTCTGTTACTTCGTAGACTGCAACCATGTTCTGGGGTCTAAAACCATCGTCCTCTGATTGTTTCTTTAGCTTTTGGATCCAAAAAGAAGTCACAGGAGGTCATGTCAGGACTGAAGGGGGAGGGTGCTGTAGAAGTCTCACATAATTCTCTGATAAAAATTCTTTGGTTTTTCAGCTGTGTGAGTTGGGGCATTGCCATGGTGCAAAAGCAGACTACACACCTCTCTCAGTGTGCTGACACTGTCCTTTGGTCCTCAGGTGCAATAGTTACTCCATGACCACTAGATGAAAAGGAACAAACCATTTTCTTTTTAATTCTCCGCAATCTCTTGGTGTGTGTTGATGCTCTTTCGTCAGGAAAGATCCAGATCGTCGATTGCTGTTTGGTTTCGGGGTCGAATTGGTATATCCAATATTCATATCCAGTTAAAATATTAAAAATTTTGTTGCACGTCCTTCTTCAAACTTTTGCAACATTTCTTTGCACCAGTTCCCACAACCTGCTTTTTGTTCCAGAGACAAACGATGTGGGCTCCATCGGCTGCAGACCTTCCTGACACCAAGGGTTTCATGCAAAATTCGTGACACTGTGGAGGAACCAATATCCAAGGTCTGTTGTATCTGCTGGTAAGTGCAGCGTGTACCATCCTTCAACATCATCTGCACAGACCAGAGATTTTCTTTCGTCGTCGATGTCTGTGGTCGACTCTCGCGAGGCTCATCTTCACGTGACTTTCTTCCCCGCCGAAATTCGGAATTCCTTTAATAAACTGTCAATTTTGATGAGGAAGAATCACCGAATGCACTTCTCAACAATTGAAGACATTCTTTAACACTTAGACCAGCTTTAAAATCATAGAAAATCATTGTCTGAAAGTGCTCTCTTGATTCATCATGTATCGAGACAAACGAACAACTGCATGCATTAAATTTGTCAACAGTAAGAAACCAGTCGACCGATCTGTACCAGATAACTATGAGGTCACGATAAGATTTCGTAGATTAGGCATTGTTGACGGCACATTTGAAAATAAATTCCTTTCTTTCCATTCCGGAATCTTTGGGAGTGTCCTCCGTACATAAACATGCGATTACGATGTAAGTGATGCTCGGCTATTGCAGCAGCAGAGAAAGTATATATGTGCGTGGACACCAAACGCTTGCGTTCGCGCTGTCAACAAAAAGCAGTACCAACTGAGTAGGGATGCTCCTTTTGAACTTTAGCAATGGAATTCCTCGACTCTGCACTATGACGCATGCAGTTAATGTTTATATTTGATTTTGTTAATTTAAATATCCGTTATTTAGATTTATATTATATCAAACTATTGTGAACTATTTTTTTTATGTTGTCGTTTAGTAAAGAAAATACAAGAATTGAGATTTTTTCGATTGAGTACTTATATTTTATTTGTGCAAAAACCGTGAGTATTACATTCTTCTGTATTTAATTTAAAAATAACGTAATTTTAGTGGATGAATACGCTTTTTTTATTTCATTAAAATAACTAAATTTGATTTCAACACAAAGTTTAATAAAATTAACAAGAAATAAAATTGAGAGTGATTCACATTATCGTGATAGGTTTGCTTAAAATAATTGAAATGTTACCTAACGATTCATTAATTTACAAACTAAAAGTTTACGATTTTATTGATGTTAGGCATATTGCTTAAAATAAGTTGTTACCTAACGATTCATTAATTTACAAACTAAAAGTTTACGATTTTATTGATGTTAGGCATTATTTAAAGCACGTGACAAATGAATCGATTATATAAGATTAATCGATTAATTCGGAACGATTAATCGATGCACATTAATCGAAAAAAATAATCATCGATTAGAGATTAATCAGTTATTCCTTAGTAATCGCCCATCCCTACAACTGAGAGAGCGCCTGGGGGCTAGTGCCTGAGAGAGGGAGGGGCGCTCGGCCAGCGCTACGAAGCACGCACGTCGGGACGCCGCGGAACAGCCGCATTCGGTGAGCTTCAGTTGTTGCCTCGTTCTCGACTAATCCTTCGGCAAATCCCACTCAACTGGCGTCATTTGTCAAGGCATCCCACTGCCAGCCCTATCTTGCTCTCTCACTCGCACGCGTGCTCAGTCGGTTCGTCCCCTCCCTTCAGTTTACCCAACCTAGCAGAGTCTATCTCTTTAATCTGGCGACATGTGTTGGCTTTTCTTGTCATGTCATGCAACCAGTGCGCCTCTAGTCGCGTGTTGCCCTCGAGCGCAGGCGCAGATGGGCCGTTTCGGTGCGCGCGCCAATTAACTAGCGGAGGTGAAGATGGTCGAAACGTCGGCATCACAGCCAAGCGCCTCCTTAAAATAGTACATTATTGAACGATGATGTAACGATGGGTATTAATACATGAGTGTGATATTATGATACGGGCGAGGCACGAGCGAATATCGTAAACTTCACACGAGTGTATTAATACCCATTACATCGAGTTTCATACGGTACTTTTTCTACGACTTGTGCTAACTTTTATAAGATAAACTTTTACATTCAATCGTTTCGTAGCAGATGATATCAAGGATTCAGCCAAGGCCACCTAGCGGACAGCTCGCTACCCTTGCCTCAGATGGCTTTGGTGTTCCAGTCAGCATGCGAGAGAGTACAAAAGTGGATGCAATGATTCCGACTAACCATTTTCGCTTTTTCTGTTATTTATGGAGGTGCCAACTCCACTTCTGATTCAGTATACATTTTCGACTAAAGAATTTACCGGCTTTTAAAGGTAACCACACGGCAGCCACATTTAACACAAAATCACTTGCGTTCAAATTTTAACGTTAGTCAAATGTTCCCTCCAATAACTATCACTGCGCTAGCCAAATAGGCCCAAAGGGAAATTACGGTTCAATTTATTTTAAATAATATTTTATCTAAAAATGACTAATAATAAAAGAAATGAAAATTGACATGCATACTTTAATAATAATGTAATTTTAATGTACACAATCGAACGAAATACATACTAGAACGATTCTCAATGATTAATTAAGTGTAAATACTTGGTTTGTAAGCTTCTTTGTGATTGGTCAAGAACCTGTATCATAATGAAATCTGTATCGTAACGAGTATCATTAGACAACGGGTTGCAGCCATCATATCAGAGAACTATAAAATGTGAGTAGAAAAAGATTTGCATTGATACATATTTACATCCATCATTTTAATGTGTAAACTTAATTAAACATTTTGTTCAAGTGCAGTGATATTTACGGCGTACGAATGGCTAAAGTCAATCAATTTTCTGTATCTAAATTGCTCAAGATATTTCATTACAAAATAATGATCGTTTCGTGTAATGCGTGTCAAGTCCATCTTAGAACTTAGTAACGTCAATAAATTTATGCATGGGATTTGTCGCTTTTCCCATTCGACTGGCCTTGATGACGTTTCTACAAAAATGTTGGCAAAATTTGATGTGTAACAAAAGAGTTATTTGTTGTACGAGTGGTAAAAGAGATACTTAATTTTACAAGTAGGAAATATTGCGACGCGACGCCTGTAGAACAAGTGGTGCAATCCTGCAAGTGAAATAAAATCACTTTTACTACGTGTACCATTCGCTAATTTTTACGCAGACTTACTTTCATTTTATTATAATCCAATATAGAAATCAGTTAATCATATATTATCAGTACTAGCTGATACAGTCAGACAAAGGTATAATTTTTTTGTTGCATTCGCAGATTAATCTCTCTTTTAGCACAAGTGCTAAATATTGAAATTTTAACTGGATGTTCACCGACTGAAAGAACAGGTCTTACTGGTGGTTAAGTAAGAAAACTGTTTACTTATTAATGGTGTAATTTTTTATATACTGTAGAGGGCATATTTTATTGCACATTTGTGACGTATGTATAGAATAATTCATACGTATTCAATGGATATTTGGAGCCTGAAAATTTGGTCTCCAATTGTTATGGAAGAAGATAAGGAGGCAGTTATTGTATCCTCAGGAGGAAATATACTTCTCAAATAAAATGTATGTTATCGTGTGTAATATTTGATATAAATTTATTTCGGTTTCTATTAAAATTTTAAGTAAAGGTGTGTGACTACGTCAGAGGAAAAAGTTGCAGCGCCGCAGACAGGGCTGCACGCGGTCGCTCCTGCAGCACCTACAAGGGAAAATAAAATCCTTTATCAATTGCAAAAGACCAAGAAGGTTTGGTTCAGCGTGACATTGGCCAGTAGAAGCATCTTTAAACTAATGAATTTACTAAATGGCTTTTCATGGCATCATTAGTTTATAAGCCATATTCTTCACTAATATTTTCTCTTTTTCAGCCATTTTATGCATCGTGCACTTTTTTATGAACGTCTATCTGCCAATATTGCGTCTTTCGAGATTATACAAGTGATTTGGTATTAATACGAATTACTGCGCAAATACATGGCATTTATTAGAGAGAGAAATTATTGATGGAATTCCGTTGATGGATTCGGCTTTTTAAGTCCATCAGCAGCCGCGCTCCAAGCCGATCATCAGCAGCGCGCCATCAAGTGTACAGCGCGCACAGGCGCCGATAAACAGCACCTGGCGGCGGCAGCGGCGGAAAACAAGCCACGAACGAATCGCCACTCTCTCTGCACTCCGGCCTGCGCACAACCTGCACCAGCCCCTCTCAACCCCACGCCAGCCCCGCTCCCGCACCACACCCATTGCCCGCACACCCGCCTCCCCTCCGCCACACTCCCCTCTCGCCCGGCCCTCACATTCTGCAGCAGCCCCCCTCAGCCCCCAACCACCTATGCTCCCGCATCACACGCCCCATTCACTTGCCTGCCCACCCGCCTCTCCTCCAAAGCAGACCCACCCAGCCTCGCTCCCACGTCCTCCCCGCCTCGCCCCACCCACACATCCAGCAGCAGCCCGCCTCTTGACTACCCACCAGCCTCTCCTCCGAAGCAGCCCCTCCCAGCCTCGCTACCCCGCCTTCCCCACCTCGCCCCACTCCACACCCAGCACCAACCCCCCCCCCTCACCACTTTGCCAGCACTGCTCCCGCACCACTCGCCCCGTCCCGTCCCGTTGCCTGCCCACCCGGCTCTCCTTCGGAGCAGCCCAGCCCATCGTCGCTCCCACGCCCTCCCCACTCCACACCCTGCACCAACCCTTACCACCTCCACACCTGCACCACACACGGCCCGTGTCGTTTCCGGCCCACCCGCCTCACCTCTGAAGCACTCCGCCCAGCCCAGCTGGCACGCCCTCCGTCCTACACCCAGCACCAACCTCCCTCTGCCCCGCCCCCACACCCTCGCAGGCATTCGCACGAACCCTGTCGCGCACCCGCTCCACCCTGTGCTAGCCCCTAACCTCCCCGCCTCGGCGCGGCTCGCGCCTCCACCAACCGCTCACCCACCCCGCCGCTCGTTGGCATCCGCCCCTCCCCGCCCCGCCACGCACCTGCACGTCGGCGCGCGGCGGAACAACGTCCCCGGCTGAAATACGCCGCGCGCATTTCGGGCCCTAACGTACGCCCGCCATCGATTCCGCTCGCGTGAATTTACGCCCCGTAATAAAGTGCGCGTCGTGTAATGATTCGGGCGAGCGCCTGTTTGCGGCCGGTGGGGGCGCACTCGCCGCTCCGCGTTGGAGGTGCCAGGGGGGGGGCGCCATCCCCCTGCTCGCAAGCGCGCGAGGCGGCTTCTTGCAATGCACAATTACGCCATGGTTTCTTAGGACCAACACAGCAGCTCTAGGCGGATCTCAGACCGGGAGCAGGAGCTCAGTGCAGCGCCTCTGACCGGGAGGTCCCCTCTCCCCACGGCGGCAGGATTTTCGACACTAGCTCTTCAGCTAGGTCGAATTCAGTCGCTGTTTGGAGGAGAAATCTTCCGGCCTGATCTGTAGTTTTCCGTGGTTTCTCCGATCAACACCAGGCGAATGCCGGAGCAGTACCCTAACAAACGGGACACGGACCGCGCGCGATCTTTCCTTCCTCTTCCTTGTCCTATCCTCCCCCTAACACACACTTACACTAACATGCACTACACTACCGCATATTCCGGGAGACCGGTTGGGAGCTTACAGCTTGTCCCGGCTGGGACGGTGCCCTGCTGGTGGGAGAGTCCTGGTTAGAGGAAAACTCCGCTAGCCGACGGTAGGTCGGCGCCGGATCTCGCCATTTAGTGAGGGAATACCGCCATCACCCGATGAAAAATCATACACTACACTTACAGGACCAATGTCCTAAGCTGTTGACGCGCTCGGGATCACTAATCAACCAACCAATTTCAAAGAAAATCGAAAATTAGACGCATAAATGTTTCTAGCACACAGTACTGTGGGTGCATATCAGGGGTTTTCAACGGGTTCGGTATTGACCCCCTGCGTCATCATGAAGTCTTGAAAAGTGTTAACGATCATCAAGGGGTTGCCAGGCAAGTTTTAATACGAGCAGGTGTCTCATAGGTAGAATCAAGAGCACTTTGATTTCAAAATATTTTAATGAACTTCATATTTCATTGTTTCAAAGCAACGAAACATGTAATGACAAATTACAAATTTGTCTCTTTTGAAGTAACCCTTAAATAACAGCCGGTAGACGCTTACAAGAGGTACAATGCAGCTGCCTTTAATAAGGACCTTTGCAGGCAAATAATGAAGCAAATTGCATTCTTTCATTATTCTCTATTACGACAGCCATATTCTGATACCAATTAAATTTAAAACTTAATTTGACTTTTTATGGACATTGGGATCCATTTCTATTTTCTGTATCGGGATCCCCGAGAACCGATCTACCCCACTAAAAGTCAAGAAATGTTATGTACACAAAACGAAACTCTGTCGTATACAAAAATACTCTTTGTCCTATTGAAGAAATGTTATAACCAGTTTATAAAAAACGCTCAACATTTTGTAATCATTGAAAGATCAGAACCTCAACTTCTAAGAAGATGAATCATTAGTTATAGTAAATCGATGTTCAAAAGCATTGCTGTACAAAATTGTTATCTTTAATATACTTATGAACATTTCTTTTTATTATGTTATGTATAGTGTATATTAAAGTGTCCTAGTGGCCTTACACCAGCACATACTTTCTCACATTATTTTTAAATTCGCATATTCGAATAATCAGAGATTTCCACGAAAATGAGACCTCACTCATTATTTTAAGCCCTCCTTCTTCTATCCGTGGAAAATATATAAAGAAAAATGTGGAGAGTTTTTTTTTAATAAAATGTATTACTTAGAGGCACAAATTACGGAAAAACTACTGTATTGAAAACAATATATACATGGACTTTTTAAATGCGTTGAATTTTTCAAACAGATTTTCTTTAAAGCAAAAATCTCTATCTTTAGTTTTGTAATTTTTAAAAGTCATAATTTTGCAATTTTCGAAAATACAGATCTCGCCATAAATGAGACTAGCAACAATTTTTACAGTCCTTAGGTACATATGAGGAGAAACATTTATTAAAAATAGAGCCGATTTTGGAAAAAATGTTTAAAAATTACAAATTCCCTATATTTCGCGAAAATGACATAGCCGAATAAGATAAGGAAAAGTGCCCCGAAACCAAATCGATAATCGCGATACTCACATGAAAGAGAATAAAAAATGTAGATCCCCAAAAAATCAGCGTCCTGTTGTAGAGATACAAGAAACATATTTTTCATTTTTTTTATTTTTTCTCGATTTCTATTGCACGTGTTAGACTGAAAAAAATTGCAGGGGCGGGGGAAAATACTTGAATTTGTACAAATATATGACAGTCAATTTTTACGCTAAATTTAAATCGACAAAATTAATACATCTTTATAATTGATTTTCGTCATTCGAGAGACAGCGTTGGGGTATTGTCTCAGTTTTCTTCCCTAGAATGTTCCACATAATTTTCTATTACATAGTTTGTCAGATTTTTAAACAATGTGGACGACAGTGAAAAAGAATAAACCCATTTTTATCAGTTTAAATATTTGAAATTCGCGCGAAAACGCGATTGGAACAAATGTTTTTACCAATATTTAAACAAATTCGTTCACTATGTATGAACTCAATATCTTATAGGTGTTACATTGATTCTGTACCAAACTCAATTCGAATATCCATGGTGGAAAGAGATGTGTGAACTTTTGCAAATCCGATTTCAGCCAATGAGCTTCAGACAATGAGCTTAGTTGACATAACACGAGTGGGAATTTAAAATGCCAAAATTATAACAATTAGAAGTCATTGAAATAGAAACAAATAAGCACTCTTTTTAAATATTGAATCTTTTATTTCAATTACACTTTAGTAGTGTTATTTTTGGTTGGTCACCGTTAAAAATTGTCAATACCAAAATGTTTCTCAACTCGTCAACATGGCGGCCAACATCTGGTCTCTGTTTTCCAACGAAGTGCCCGTGTTGTGGTCATGTGGTGGTAACTGCAGGCTGGCGCTGCGCAGAACGAGCGAAAATCGGTGCACCCGAGGAGCCTACGCATCCCTTTCCCCCATGGGAATATTGGGTGTGAAACAATATTGTTTCAAACGTGCAACGGAAGTTGCAACCTGCTTTCACATAGCTGCGATCATTTATTGTTTGGCACAAACTCGTAACTTGACGAAAACTGATAAAACAACAGAAACTTTGAGTAGACTGCGTATAAACGAGCGCGTAATCACAGTAATTGAAGAAGACAGTGACAATTATTTATACTATGATTGTCTAATTCTCTATAGTAATATACAACTGAATAATTTGATTTATGTTATAATTATGAATGATTAATATACGTAAAACCCAGTAATTTGCTTTGTATTATAAACTGTACATCAATCTAAAAACAAAAGGGATTTGATGGTTTTATTTTGATAATACAAATAATTTCCTCAAAAAAACATTTTTCAGAAAAAGTTTTAAATCATCATAGTAAGTGTGAGTTTTCCATCATTTAAATTTAATTTGTTAAAACCTTCGGGAAAAATATTTTTACCATCACATTTTGCGCGATTTTCAAATTTTTAAACTGATAAAATTGATTTTATTATTTTTTCATTATTGTTCACATTGTTTAAAAATCAGAAAATATATGTTATAGAATGTTATGAGACACATTCAAAGGGTGGAAAAACTGAGACAGTAGTACGTTATCTGGTCGAAAATCAATTTCAACATTTTTTCTATTTGATTTTGGCGTCAAATTGGGTTGACAAGAATATTTAAAAATTCAAATGTTTTTCCCCGCCTGCATTTTTTTAGCCTTATACATGCTATAGAAGCTGCTAAAAAATATAACATGAAAAACTCATTTCTCGTTGTTTCTCTGTAACAGATTGCCCTAGGAGGCTGATTTTTGGGAATCTACGTAATTTTTTATTCTCTTTCATACGAGCATCAGATTATCGATTTGGTCAGGGCGCATTTTCACCACCTTATTTGGCTATGACCTTTACACGAAATCCACTCATATATTTGAAAAATATTGCATGAAGGTATTTTAAATTCACTATAAAGAACAGGTTTCATTCAGAAATTAGTGACACTACAAAAGCACATGATTTCTCGCATTATTTCTAAGTACTCTATAATACATTACTACATAAATCTGCAAAAGTGTTTTCAAGCAGCAAAAACACTTTCTGCTCCGAGACCCAAACTCAGATCCTTGGAGTTAACTCGCCGTCGCTCAAACCACTACGTCAGAAACGCGTCATAAGGATCCAACTCTTAAAAACGCCGACCCTTAGAAACGTAAATGATCGCTTCGTGAAAAGTATCCACAAAAATCAAAATATCCGTTTCAAAAAGCCTCGAGTTCGTTCAGATTGATCGTGGAATGTCATTTTTGGAGAAAATTAGGTGAACGGTTCAGGGGCTAGCGATTGACCACAGACGAACAAACTGACATTTTGTCGTCATTCGATTTTCATGACTAATTCTGATTCCCCTAAATTATGCTGAATTAAAATATAATAATGATTTGCGTGAAAAATATACAGGTAAGTTCTTGAAATTAGAGATGTAGAAATGGTTCCGGGAGTCGTAGGTGGCGAGTGATCGTGCGCGAATGCTGCGCCGTAGGGCGCGCCAGTGGCGGCGGACAAGACCGTCGGTGTCGCCCCGCGCGTGGTGGCGGAGCGGCCGCCTGCGCTGGAGGCCAGCCTTCGACGCCCGGGGCGGACGGAGCACCGCTTCAGCGGCAACAGCGACCACACCACGTGTGTCAGAGCCATTTTACACCAATACGATGTCTCTCTACACATGCTCTCTACACATCTCTACACATGCAACCAACATTATTAAATGTACGTGGTGCTTTTTTTATTTAAAAAAATAATAATTATAAATGTAATTGTAATTTGAACCCCGTACAGGTCATGGAAGTTAGAATAACAGCGTCATATGTGTCAAAATTTAACTATTAATTATTCTGTAAAATTTAAATGAAAAATCCATCATCATCATTTCCCTCCATTTCATTTAATATTCGCTTGTTTTGCTATTGGAAAAAGGATTACGTATTTTATGTGTGCTCACGTCAGATTATAGTTCTCTTATATATGATTTATGTGTTTGCAGTGTACGTAAACGCTTCCCGTCCATGCCCCTAGTTGCTGTGAGAGAAGCCAGTGCTAGAGTTTAGTCGAGCAACAATAGTGGCGAGAGTACTCCACAGGTCACATTGCCAGGAAAATTGGTATACGTCAGCATTGGGGATTATTGCTGGATGAAAAATCCCGAAACTACTGTAATACAGAATAGCGTAGATTTTCTCATACTTCAGTAAATCCTCATTTTCACGAATTATACGGTACCGAAATAATCGGAGTGCGTGCTATAATTCGAATTATCCGAGTATTATAAATGTCCGTATTACCATAATCCTGTGTCAGGGCACTCCCACCAAGTATCTCCCACCAGCCGGGCATCGCCCCAGCCGCGACAAGTTATACGTCAACGACCCGTCTCCCGGCATGTGTGGTTGTGTAGTGTATGTTAGTGTAAGTGCGTGTGTGTAAGGGGTGAGGATAGGACAAGGAAGAGGGACCGCGTGGACCGTTTGGTAGGGTACTGCTCTAGCATTCGCCAGGTGTTGATCGGAGAAACCACGGAAAAGTACCGATCAGAGCAGCCGGCCGCTAAAATTCTCCTCCAGGCAGCGACTGAATTCGACCTAGCTGAAAAGATAGTGTGGAAAATCCTGCCACCGTCGGGATTCAAACCTATGACTTCCTAGTCAAAGGCACAAGCGTGGTATTGTGATGCATGTAAGTGTAAGTGTGTGTAAGAAGGAATGAGAATAGAAGGACGAGGAAGGAAGTATCACGTGCAGTCCTTTGGTCCGTTTGTTCCTACATTTGCTTGGTACTGATCGGAAAATGACTGATCACAGCAGACTGGAGCGGTGTACTGCTCAGGGAGATACCAGAAGAGAGAATCCACCGCAATCCAGCGTGTGGTTTGGCTCCGGATCTCACCATTCCGTAGGGGAGGAACACCGCCACCTCCAGCCACATGAACATTAGTAGACTAAAAGTAGTAATGATTGAAGTGCTCTGAAAACAAAACGCCAAAACCAAGGTGGCTCACGGCAGCAATTGATTCACAGCAGAGCTTCTAACTGGGAGGTCCTGCAGTTCGAGTTCCGACGATGGCAAGATTTTCGACACTAGGTCAAATTCAGTCGCTGTCTGGATGAGAATTGTAGAGGCCGGCTGCTCTGATCGGTAGTTTTCCGTGGTTTCTCCGATCAACACCAGGCGAATGCCGGAGTAGTACCCTACCAAACGGGCCACGGAACACCCGCCCAGTCCATCCAGTGCCCTGCGCGCGGGTGCCTTGCGCTGCGTCGGCCTCCTCCCCCCGGCGAGAGGCCCCCTCCCCCCAACCTTCCATCAGGCACCGCGCCAGCCCCGTGCATTCGCCCTCCGACCGACGGGGGCTACACTTACCAAACAATGGCCAACACAATATTTTAGGCCCTTCTTTAAAAAGTGAATGGTGTGTAGTGTGATCAACAATTCATTTTAAATCAGGTTTGACGCTGCGTTCATTCAGGTGATCTTTTTCAAAATATCATTTAGAAACTATAACAAACGTGATACAGTCGATACGGTGGCTGAGATTGCTAAGGCAGTAGTGTCATAGCTATTTCGGGCCGAAGGATCGCGGGATCGAGGCTCACCACGAGCATGGTGGTATTTGTGTTCGTCCATTCACCCCTTATCATTATCATATTTCATCTTCACAGTTACCGTAATATTAACTCCAGTAGTGGTCGCTAATGATCTAGATGTTGATGCGAAGAAAAGTGGTACAATTTAGCTTCAACATTTTAAAATATGAAATTGTAGAAAACAATTTAAAAGTAATAAAATAAAAAATTGATATACCTGAGTCCAGTAGTGTAAAAATATTTTAAGGCTTTAAAAACAATTCTGGGGTAACGTTCAGGTATTGTAGATGTAAAAAAACAAATGTAAAGAATAAAAGGGATACTTTTCAATCCGTAAAAAGTTTGATATTTGTCCAGTATTGCATTATACTAAGATGCCCTTTGATACTTATTTCTAAAATAACTATTATAACAGAACTATTATGAATGAGAATTTCAAGAGATAATATTAAAAGTGAGAGGAATAGAAGAACTAATGTGGTCATGAATTAGTATGCATATGAGTGAACCTGATAAGATGAAAACAATTTACGAAATGAAAGTCAACTGCCTAAACGCCAAATTTTATTTAAGGTGGCGTAATGATTATTGATAAAAGATATTTTAAAAATACATAGTTTTTTTCAGAGGCAAATATTCTTAGGAAACTGTGGTTTATTTCGTAACGTCAAAATTTTAATGAGCTAAGAATTTTAAGAAATTCAGAATTTAAAGATAAGTAATTCTCGAACGACATGAGCGTGAGTCCTCTATTAGTTAAACACAATACTCCGAAGCAAGGTACTCCGAACACAATACTCCGAATAATATTGATTCTGTATATTATTGAAAGTAATAGAAATAACACTATAAATAAATAAAACACTGAACGTTGTATCTATGCGTTTGCTTATAATTCCATTTCCTCTCGTGTTGTTAACGCCAATAAAACATTAAGCAATAATATTATGCTATTCGTAAATCAAAATTATATAACAAATATACATAATATACATAAATCTTGTCTACACATCATTAACATGATTCTCAAAACCGTCGGAGTCCTTTGCATGGAAGAGTTGCCCCATTCGTGGGAGTCTTTTAGAGATATCGAACTGTATTCATCACGCAGAACGCTGCCCTACACTTCCTCGCAAAGCGAGAACTAAGTGAAACGTAGCCGCGCAGCCAAGATGGAGTGCCCGGGAGCACCTGCACTTGACGGGGCGGAATACGAGCGTGTTCGCGGACGTGTCTCCATTGGCTCTACATCACCTCTCGCGCCCTCACGCCCACAATCCGCGCGGGCGCGGAGATGTATTTGTCAGAACAGAACAGCGCGAAATTCGTACACTCATACATATGAATGGTGAGCCGCAGAAAGGGGCGTAATAAAAAATGAGCCCATTGGATTATTCAAATGGCTCTGTGCCATGAGTGACGTCACTTTAGAGTAAAAGGCGAAGGAGGTGAAATTCTGCCGCGGGGGCGCAGTGCACGTCAGCCGTCAGCGGCAGGGCGTGGGCGTGGGCATGGGCGTGGGTGTGGGCGCGGGCGTGCGCGTGGGTGGGGGCGTAGGTGGGGGGTGTGAGCGTGGGTGTGGGTGCGGGTGTGGGCGTGGGCGCGGACGTGAGCGCGGGCGTGGGCGGGGGTGGGACTGTGGGCGGGGGTGGGACTGTGGGTGTGGGCGTGGGCGCAGGCCTGGGTGTGGGCGCGGGCGTGCGCGTGGGTGGGGGTGTAGGTGGGGGTGTGAGCGTGGGTGTGGGTGCGGGTGGGCGTGGGCGCGAGCGTGGGCGCGGACGTGAGCGCGGGCGTGGGCGCGGGTGGGGCTGTGGGTGTGGGCGCGGGCGCAGGCGTGGGTGTGGGCGCGGGGCGGATTTGGACGCAGGCGCGGGCGTGGGCGTGGGCGCGGACGTAGGCGCGGGTGTAAGCGTGGGAGCGGGCACGGGTGCGAGCGTGGGTGCGGGGCGGGCGTGGGTGTGGACGTGGGCGTGTGTATGGGCGCGGGCGTGGACGGGTCCGGGGTGTGGGCGCGGGGCGCGTGCAGGCGTGGGCGTGCACGTAGGTGTGGGTGTGGTCGTGGGAGTGGACGTGGGCGTGGGCGCGGATGTGGACGTTGGCGCGGGCGAGTGCGCGAGCGTGAAGGCGAGCGTGGACGCTCTGCCATAGGCGTTATACCCTCTGAGCAGCATGCGCGAGAGCAGCTGAATTTCGATTCAGTTCGCAGAGATGAAATTCCGAAAAAAGCGCGGAAAATCCTCCAAATATGTCGCGTTCCCCGCCTCGTCGCGCTATGAATATCAAACGCACGGAAATGCGCTGCAAGCACAACGTTACTCTCCCCGCGCCCGCCACGCCCCCTCCGCGTTCACCTCACAGCCAGCGCTCCATTGGGCCGCGGCGCAGCCACGAACACGCGTCAGTTGGCTGGCCACGAAGCGCCTTTCGGATGCGTTGAATGCGCTCTGTTCACACAGAACGTCTCAACATAAAGAAAAGAAAAATCTAGGGCTTGTAGGGATAAATGTCCTATAAACAACGCAAATGTTCAATAAGCATATAAAATACTACATCATTAAATATTCGTCCATTAATATCTCAATTCAGAAGACTCATAATTTCCAATGCATGTCCTATTTTTCACACATAGTTATTGAAAATGAGCTCAAGAAACTAAATGTTTGAATAGGATCTAAGATGACCTTTTTAGATGCTGGTATGGCTGAACCTGGGTTTGCTCACATATTCAGTTTCAGAAGACAAGTTTATATGCATCCTGATGATGTACATCTCATACCAGAGAACTTAAAATCTGATTATCTTCATGATTTTAGTTGTAAAAAGACGCCGAAAATTTTTCAATTTTTTAAAAAAATCAGGGAATTCAACGGATATGACACCTGCGCCATTCTTTTAATCGTACTTTAAACTATCCAATAACAACGTTCAATCAAAAAACTTGGAAACATTTTTTGAAAATTTTGAAACTGTATCAGGTACTTCATGTAAAGTGCCCTCCAAAATAAAAAATGGGTTAAAGTTCAAGGAGTCACAACATTAGCCAGATATATCATGGAATTGTTTAGCTGCTAGGTAAAAGAGAGACATGCGCAGGGACAGAGACGGACCTGGCAGACGTTTTGACGTCAATCGATTTTTCGGTACCCACGAAACATGAATCGCGGCTTCACCAGGTGTTAGAGGATTTTTTTCTACATTTATCATCAGGATTTCTCCACTATTTCATAACCAGGGTCCTGCATTAAAACTTTTTCTGCCAAAAATTCGTCGTTTATTGCTCAGCATTACATAATTTCCTCTCTGCTGAGTAAGCAGAAACGAGAACGTAAAACAATTGTGTATTTTTTAAAAAAGCACAATAATACAGAAAAATTAATTTATGGCAATAAATAATACACTAAGCACTATCCCTACCAAAAATTGGAAGAAACAATTTGATTCCAATTTTTTGAAAATGTCATTGGAGCGTTTTTTAGTAAACACTTCGATGTATCGATAAATGTTTCCCCACAAATACGAAGAAAATGTTAAGAAAAACCCTGTTGGGACCTCATTTGACTGCGGTGATATTATGGATGACAATTGGAAAGATTCACTAGCTCGAACTCTGCAAAGTGCCAAAATGCCTGTAGTCGTTGCATTTATAATATAAAAAATATGATATATCCGAAGTTTATAAAGAGAACAAAATATTATCACTAATGGATGGGTGTCTGTATCACAGTCTGTGCCTTTAATTTAAGATGCTAGAAATGGGCCAACTCGTCCAGTGGTCTCTGATGTTACCCACGCGAGCAATACTTCAGGCGACCGCGGACCCAGAAGCGGCTGCTCCCACACATCGCCATAGCGCCACCCCCTCAGCCCTGCGCCTCCCCGACCTCTTACCCCCCGCCCCGACCCCCCCCCCCTGCAGCCCCCCTTCCCGCATTCCACCTCACCCCGATCCGTCCGCTTTAGCACTCCGCCGCCCCGCCCTCCACCCCACCCCGAGCCCTCGCCTCTGTCCTCCGGCTGCCTGCCCTTCACCTCAGCCCATCTCCTGCCCTCCACCCCGATCGCTCCATCTCATTGCTCTTCCTTTCCGCCCCTCCACCTTGTGACGTCGTAGACTAGCTCTCTCATCCCTTTGTGACAGACGGTCCCACCTGACGACCATGACAACAGATTGCCATGGTGCCATATCAACATGTGAAGGTTGTTATTAGAGAATCATTATCTGTTTTCCGAAAACGACACGCGGATGATATATGCTCTGTACAAATCCTATGCTATCATTGTATGTTATGTACTAATTAAATGTCCACATATGAGAATCCTATCGTATTTATTCCCGACGCTACAACCTCACCCTGAACCCTCCACTCCAGCCCTCGACCTCTCTGCTATCCCGCCATCCACCTCACCCCGATCCGTCCACTTCAGCCCTCCGCCTCCTCGCCCTCCACCTCACTCCGACCTCTCCGTCTCATTCCTCTTCCTTTCCGCCTTCTGCCTCGCTCCGATCTCTCATCTCAGTGCACTTTTACCCGACCTCAGACTTTCCCTCTGATCTCTGCAACATCCCCTGTCTTCCGCACTCCACACCTCAGCTTTAGTCCTCAGTGTCTGTAGCCCCGCCCCCTCCCTCGCTCTCAGAATTCATCCCTGCACTCTCCGCCCTCGGCGCACAGCCCTCAGTCCCATGTTCTCCTTGGATCCTCCTCCTGCACCCTCACCCTCCGTTCGCGCACTCTGGCGGCGCATTTGGGAGTCTGATCCGCCCCCGCGCGCTCCGCGGGCGCGTCGCTGAATTAATCGCCCGCGCCTCCCCTGGCGGCCGCGCGCCGCGGGGCGGGCGTCAAGCCCTCGCTCCGAGGGCGAGCGCCTGCAGCGGCTCTCAGGTCGAAGGGTGAGATTCAGGGTCGTTCCCTAAGGAATGAGGAAGTGCTTAAGCAATAACAAGTTCCTCTAAATGAGTGGTTACTTAGAGAGAGTTTATTATGGGAGAAGAATTGAGTGTACCTCAGGGTATTGAAAATGTTACATTTCCGTCAGGTGATCAAAGTTTAACTGTGGTTTCGTTAGTCGTTGACTGTAACTGTGTGGTTTCCATGTAACTCGCGTCTTTGGCCGTCAAATTTACATTAAAAGCATGTAAGGGATGTGGGGGTATTGGGGTTCACGGGATAGTGAGAATCGGCGGTAAAGCATCGATAAATATTGGAATCAAATCATACTCAAAGGCAGAAACATGATTCTACCTGCCAGTAGGCATGATAACTGTAGCCAGTTCTTCGCCGCAGCCACGTAAAGCTTACATCGACGATTATCGCGTTCGTATCAGGAAAGTAAGTAGTTGATGTTACAAGGTGTTCTCAGAAAATGAGATCTTACTCTCATGAACTTGGATATATCTGGAAGAGTTAGAATTTGTTGGAAGGGAATTTATCAAATAATTGGATACCAATTGCGAGTAATTTTAAACACACACTAAAAGTTTAAGAGTACATGATAAAGATATGCTTGTGAGGTAATGGTCAGTATTTCTCATTATTGCAGCGTGTCTTTCATTGTCCCAAACTAAATTATTTATATTACTGAACGACTTTAAATTCCCCATGGTGCTATTTACACAAATGGCAAGAATGGCTGGGTGGATGAAGAATTCATCGAATGGCTCCAAAACGCTAAAAGCTTTATTTGACCGGAGCCAAGTGCTGCTGATATTGGACAACCAGGAGTGTGGCGTCATACAGGGTGTAATAAACACACAGACGAGAATGGGTTGTACTCACAGCTGATTTATTACCAACTTCGACCGTGGTCACAAAACAATCAAAGCACTGTAGTACAATAAACAAACTAAATTGACCCCACTACAAGAAATGATATTTGAACGGCTACCACACCGCTACCCCTAACTAACGTGCGCTGTGCGTAGCACCACTTGCCCTGAGACCGAATTACATGTCTCCTTCGTCACGACCGAACGGCCGGCTCCTTGCGCCGCGTGCCCAAAGCACCACCTGCAACGACCTAACACCTCGCAGCCAGGAACACAAAGAAGAACGTCTATTGTTCGCTCGGCCCTTAAATAGCCCCCTAGCGACGCTACCCGCCGCCTCCATTGCCTTTCCCAAGCGACGCGCACACCGGGAAAAACCTAGTGCGTCATAGCTTGCTATTGTCCGAGCCTGGAGCATGCCACATGCTCATGCTGTTGGTAGCGTCATGACGCTACAAACTCCTATATACCCCCCCCAGGAATTTTTTCGCAGTTGCCAACAACACAGAACAAAATTCCCCAAAGTTAATGCCCTAGGCCAGTTGGCTCACATTTTAAACAACTGCGCCTAACCTAACTAATTACATCAAATACATTGTCTTTTCCAACCCTACTAACCTACTTTTCTATTGCTTATATCAGCTGAATAACTACAATAACACCAAACTACACTCATCTACTACCTCTACTCTCTACTCAATTTCCTAACGCTATGATGTGGTAGCCAAGATTTTTTTCTTCTCCCTTCCAAAATATTACAAAAACAAATCCACCAGATACCCTTCCAAAAAATATCACAAAAAACAAATCCACCATATAACCCTTTCAAAACATTCCATAAACAAATCTGCAATATACCTTTTCACCAAATTTACAAACATGCACACTTTGACTTGCGTCACATCATGAACTATATACAGTTTTCAATTCTTCTGTGAGTCTCTATCCATTACACATAAATAACTTACTAATTGCTTTACACATTCAGATTTTAATAATATACAATTTCTTTTTATCTTCTGCGTGAATATAATTATGCAAAAGTTCATAAATTATTGATTTCCTGCCAGTCCGTCTTGCTTCACTTCTTTTCACTTCCTCACACAACAACACACTATGTCACAGATGCTGTCTCGTGTTTTTGATCAAGAGACACTTGCTTTACAGCAACAGTTTCACATTTGTGAACTGTGTCGGCACTTGCTTGTCGCGCACTCACATCACACGCGTTGCCGAGGGACATACGCCTCTCTGCAAAGCCCGACTCTGCCTGGAGCTGATTCTCGTACATACGGCTAAGAATGTCAGCGTTCACATTCTGACTACCCTTCCGATGTTTAATCTTAATATTCAGATGCTGAATTGCCAATGACCATCGCATCAATCTGGGATTATTCCCGGAACATTGTTGCAACCAAACCAGAGGATTATGGTCAGTTTCTACCTTTAGGCAAACATTCCCATCTAAATAATGTTTTAATCGTTGTAGCCCCCAAATAATCGACGCACCCTCTTTCTCTGTCACGCAATATTTCATCTCTGAAGGAGAAAACTTCTTGCTAAGAAATAGCACGGGATTTTCATTCCCTTCCTCATCTAACTGCGAGAGTACAATCCCCGCCCCTCTGTCTGACGCGTCGCACTGCATTAAAAATTCCCTGCTGAAATCAGGCGCATGAATGACCGGTTCACCGCACAGAGCTTCCCGCAGTTCTATAAATGCCTTTTCACACACTTGCGACCATTCTATTTTCCCTTGTCGTGTACTTCCCCTTAATAAATCTGTGAGAGGCGCAGCCTTCTCCGAAAATCTCGGCACAAAACGCCTGTAATATGAAATTAATCCTAGAAATTTCCTAATTTCTTTTTTTGTATTCGGTCTCGGATATTCCTTAATCGCGCGTACTTTTACCTCGTTCGGCTTCATAAGACCACTGCCAATTTCGTAGTCCAGAAACATTACGGTTCCGCGAGCAAACTTGCATTTCGCCGGCTGAACGTGAAGTTTCGCCTCCCTTAGTATTTGAAATACTGTGCGTAAATGACGCAGATGATCCGACCAATCGTTACTAAAGATTGCGATATCATCCATATAAGGAATAGCAAATTCCGAACAATCCTTAAGTAATGCCGCCATTAATTTACTACATACATAAGGTGCATTCTTAATCCCAAAAGGCATACGTAATGGTTTGTAACTTCCGAAATTTGTGCAGAAAGTGGCATATCTCTGCGCCCTTTCTGTCATCCTAACTTGCCAAAAACCTTTGCTCAAATCACAAGTGGATATTATTTTCGCAGTTGCTACCGTTTCAATTCTCTCGTCTAAACTAGGCAGTGGAAAATATTCAGTTTTAATAATGTTATTCAACCTGCGATAATCAATACATGGCCTGGGTTTCTTGCCAGGAGCCTCTACTAAAATCATGGGCGACGCGAAATCAGAATCCGAGCTTTCAATGATTCCGTCCTTTAACATTTTAGCAATCTCCTCTTGTAGAATCTTACTTTGTCTCATAGACGTGCGATAAGGCGCACTCCTAACCTTCGCCGTATTGTCAATCAGTTCGATATCCATTTCTACTTTCTCGGTCAAACCTGGCTTATCAGAAAGGATATCCCTGAATTCCACAATTAATGCTTTTAATTTCTCATGCATTTCCGGTGCAACATCTGTACCTACCAGCATTGACTCAACCTCGAAATCGCCCGCTTCTAGCTTTAGCGCATATTTATCAATCGCGTCATCAGTTGCCTCCTCTTCATTCCTACTCTCCGCAACAAAATTTACATATTCCGTCCTTTGATGATACGGTTTCATCATGTTTACGTGATAAACCTTCCCGGAACTCTTATTAGGTAATCTTACAACATAATTTACATCTGAAACCTTTTCTGTGACTTCCCCCGGTCCCATCCACTGAACTGACAGTTTTTTGTTCTATTAGGAGCAAAGATCAATACTTTGTCTCCCACACTAAAATTTCTTACAACTGCCTTCTTGTCATACGCAACCTTTCTTTTCTGCTGCTCGCCCTCTAATCTTTGATGCGCAGTTTCCCTAATATGCTTCAGCCTATTCATGAGTTCAAACACATACTCAGTCACAGAATTACTCTCTGATTCATTTTCGACAATATTTTCATACAAAAGTGTCACAGGTGTCCTCAAATCTTTCCCAAATACTAACTCTGCCGGCGTATACCCTAAAGACTCGTGAACCGACGTTCTCATGGCAAACAATATTGCCGGAAGGTTCGTCTCCCAGTCACCTCCTGCCTCTAAACATAGAACCTTGAATAATCTATTCATCGTCCGGTGTATTCTCTCTACCGAGTTACTTTGCGGGTGATACAGCGAGCTATGAACTAGTCGAATTCCAAATTTTTCTGCGAATTCTACCATCAAGTTGCTCGTAAAACATGTTCCCTGATCCGTTTGAATTTCCCGCGGAAATCCGGTCCTGCTAAACAATTCTAATAAAGCCTCTATGATAGTGGTCGTCTGCAAATCCTTTATAGGAATGGCCTCGGGGTACCGTGAAGCTACACAAATTGCAGTTAAAATGTGTTTCGCCCCAGAACTACTTTGCGTAAACGGCCCTACAGTATCAATGTTTAATTTGGAGAACACTTCACTAATTGTAGGCACAATAACTAAAGGTGCTTTCCTCTTATCCCCACCATGACCTACTATCTGGCAACTGTTGCAAGTTTTAACAAATTTCTCCATTTCCTGGAAACAGTTCGGCCAGTAGAAATATCGCGACATACATGCTTTTGCCTTCGAGCTACCTAAATGACTCGAGGCCGTTTCGTGACAAACCTTTAAGATTTCTCCGCGATAAACCTTAGGCACAACTAACATTTCGAAAGTTTCTCCCTTCTTACTTTGCCGATTCTTGAAGAGAATATCATTTTTAACAAAATAAGAATCTTTTCCTAAAGCTTGATTTACGGTTTTATGTGCCTCATAAATCTGCCTGATCTCCTCGTCTTCTTGCTGCGCCGTACGAAATTGCTCCGCGTCTACTCGCAACAAATTCTTGATTTCACCCGAGAGTTCAACTTCACTTCCGCTCCCGGCACATATCGCCCCTGTGTCTTCCTCTACCTCCACAATACTTTCACTCATCTCCGTCTCCACCGGCTGTACGACCGATTCTACAGAATTTCCCGGCCCCACTTGATCTGCCTTTGCCGCACTAGCGCGAGTAACCACTAAATTAATTTCTTGCGGTTCTACAAAGCCCTCTTTAACCTCTTGTAATAATAACATGGTTCGATTGCTGAGAATGTAATAAGGTAATTCGCATTCTTCAGGTACCACAGCAGCCCGCGTAACTACACGCCCGCTCGGTATTTCTAGAACGATCTGCGCCACACGTAAGTTCTTGGGAAATTTATCTAAGGGTTGACTAATCCAAATTGATTCTCCAGTTAAATCTGCTGCATCAATTAAATTTTCACTAACCAAATCGAAACTAGCCCCAGTATCACGAAGAATCAAGGAGTTCCGTCCGTTAATTTTTCCGACGAATGTATGTTCTCGAAACAATTCGCTCGCTTCCGGCTCACACACATGATTCGCAGCTTCGGTCTTTTTATTAGGACACTGCCTAGCCAAATGTTGTGGTGACTGGCATACAAAACATTTCCTAACAAACCGCTTCTCGAATTCAGGCCGCGCCGCAACCTTATCCTTCTCGCTCGTACTCGGAATTACCTTCCCCGGCCCTGCTGCGCCCTTTGTTTCTACCGGCTCTTTCTGTTTGGACTGAAACGGTCCTGACTTCCTCCACCCTTGCCTGTGATTTTCATACGCGTCTAATTTCTTCGCAAAATCTAAAGGATTGATAAATTCCGCCCACGAATCAACAAAATGATCGCGCATTTCCCATGAAACCTTCCGCTTCATCTGATCCGTAACTATCGGATTTAATAGCTCCTCAAAAGTGTTTACACTTAATCCGGACACCCATTCTCTCGCGTAATTTAATAATTCTCGAGCAAATATACCCCACGTGGAATTATTACCTTTGCTGTGTTTAACAAACAGCTGACGAAATTTTTCCGCATCAAATCTATATAACTCCAATAATTTTGATTTTAAAGTTGCATAAGTCCATTCGTCCTCCTGTTCATCTAACGTAATCCAATTATTCACATTATACGGCAACAATCCAATTATATGAACAGCCCATTCGCTTTCGGGTACCTTCAGCTGTCTGCACTGACTTTCAAAGGCACCTAAATATGTCGTGATATCGTCCTGCTCACCACGAAATCGACCTATAATCTGCCCTACTTTAATACTTTCCCGATGCGATTCAACTCGTGCCTCGCCACGTGCTTCCGCGCTCCCTCCTACGCGTGCTCTTTCAGCATCCCTTTCGATTCTCAATCGTTCTAATTCCCTATCTTTCTCCCGTTCTACCCTCTCCTTCTCTTCCGCCTTCTCCCGTTCCACCCTCGCCTTCTCTTCCGCCTTCTCCTCCTCGATATCCTGGCGATGTTGTTCGCCCAAACCCTCAATAAACTCCTGCTCATAATCCTCATGGCTGATTATCAACTCTTTTAATTTAATCACGGTTTCCGTCCCGTTTAATACAATACCCAAATCATTAGCAATTCTGATCATCCCTTCTTTTTAAAATCTAGTTAAGTACGCCATAGCTCCAACCAGTGCCGTGCCTCACAGAAAAACGTACTTACCCCGTGCGTTGTCTGCCGGCTGCCTCTCTCGTTCTGGTGCTCGTGCGTAGTCCTCGTGCGTGCTCGTACCGGTCCCGTACGGCTTCCTTCCTTCCTTCTACTTCTTTCTTGAAGCGTCGCTCCGCCCGCAGTATTTTAATCACTCCGAGTTGCTATCGGTTGCTATTTACTATTACGCCGGTCCTAACAACTCTTCTAAAATACCGCACCACGTGATGCTAGGGAAAGCATACACGCTTGAATTACCTCGGCCCCGCTACTCGGTACCTACAACACTACTTTTGGCTTGCTCGAGCCCTACTGCTGATATTCCTGGTTTAATTATCACGGCCTAAACCAATGCCTACTGCAACAACGCCCACCAATTTAATCTTGGCCTACAGCGATGCCTACTGGGTTCACTTGATCTGCTGCCACCATTTTACTCACGGCCTACAGCAATGCTTACCGGGTTCTCGTTAACCGCTGCTACCATCTTAATCACGGCCTACAGCGATGCTTACCGGGTTCTTGTTATCCGCTGATACCATTTTAATCACGGCCTACAGCGATGCTTACCGGGTTCTTGTTATCCGCTGCCACCATTTTAATCACTCCTTCGTCTGTGGCGTCATACAGGGTGTAATAAACACACAGACGAGAGTGGGTTGTATTCACAGCTGATTTATTACCAACTTCGACCGTGGTCACAAAACAATCAAAGCACTGTAGTACAATTAACAAACTAAATTGACCCCACTACAAGAAATGATATTTGAACGGCTACCACACCGCTACTCCATACTAACGTGCGCTGTGCGTAGCCCCACTCGCCCTGAGACCGAGTTACATGGCTCCTTCGTCACGACCTACGGCCGGCTTCTTGCGCCGCGTGCCCAAAGCACCACCTGCAACGACCTAACACCTCGCAGCCAGGAACACAAAGAAGAACGTCTATTGTTCGCTCGGCCCTTAAATAGCCCCCTAGCGACGCTCCCGCCGCCTCCATTGCCTTATCCAAGCGACGCGCACACCGGGAAAAACCTAGTGCGTCATGGCTTGCTATTGTCCGAGCCTGGAGCATGCCACCTGCTCATGCTGTTGGTAGCGTCATGACGCTACAGCTGTATGTGACGTGTATGTCAAATTGTCTGAGTTTTTTGGCAATGTTTAGTGATAGTGTTCCAAGGAAGGGGATGGTGTATCTGTTGTGTTTCTGTCTTGTGTTTGTCGGAGTGAGAGATGTTAAGTTGTTTGTGTAGCGAGAGATAGTTTTCTTTTTGATAAGATTATCAATTAAAGAACTACTGTAACCATTGTTGATAGCTATTTGTTTTATGTTATAGATTTCTTTTCTGATGTTCTGAGGGGAGAGAGGAATCGAGAATAATCTGTGAACCATACTGTGGAAAGCTGCGTGTTTATGAGAAGGTGGATGTTGTGATGTGTTATGAATGACTGTGTCGGTGTGTGTCGGTTTCCTGTATATGTCAAAAACATGCCTGTCCTTCAGTAAAGTGATGGACAAGTCTAGAAAGTTAAGAGTTCTATTCTCATTTTCTTTTTCCACAGTGAATTGTATGTTGGAATGTATAGAATTTAGGAAGTCCGTAAAGTTTTTCAATTGTCTATAAGTGCCGGTCCAAAGTACTATGATGTCATCAACGTATCTATACCAATAAATCACATTTGTTAGGTGAGGGTGTCCAGAATTAAAAATTTGTTTTTCCAAGTTGTCCATAAATATATCTGCTAATAGTGGTGAAAGTGGGGATCCCATAGGTAGACCAGAATTTTGAGTGAAGAATTTATTGTCAAATTTGAAGTAATTTATGTCCAAACAGAGAGAAATCAGGTTGTACAGTTCGTTTTTTATAGGTATTGGGCTCAAAGAGTTGTCAAGGATGTCTCGTAAAATAGTTTTGCATTCTGTGGTCGGAATGCTTGGAAAAAGGTTCGTCACGTCAAAGGAAATAAGTTTGCCATTAGGTGGCACAACTACATCTTTGATATTGTTGACTAAGTCGATACTATTGGTGATTGTGTGGGAGGGTGAGAATTTTATCTGTGTGGAAAAAGTTTGGTTTAGATTCCTTGCGAGTCTGTGTGTAATGGTATTGGTATACGAGACGACAGGTCTTATGGGGGTATCAAGTTTGTGAATTTTTGGAAGGCCGTACAATCGAGGTGGAAGTGGATTAGTGAGATCTCTTAGAACAAGAACACACATTTAATACAGATTGTGACATCAAAATTTTGGAGATAGAAAGAAGATACAACCATAGACTTAAATTAGAAGCTATTCACATCTATAATTTATTGAACAATCCCCAACACACTATTTTAAATGAACAGATTCCTTCTCTCTCACCCCTCTTGAGACTCGCCGCTTCCCACGCTACCACTTTTCCGCCCCCCGGCCGGGCCTTTCCCTAATGGCCATTTCTCAGAAAAACCCTGCGCCCCCCCCTCTCCATTGAAAGCTGTCTTTAAATAGCGGGCAATGCCCTGCACCCTCGCTGTCTTCTTGGACCGAGGCCCCCAGCCACCTCAGAATTGGTATGTCAGTTTGCTCTCCTTAATTTATGTAAATTTATTTACTTATTGTTTTACTTACCAATTCCCCACAATATTTTTATTTTATTTTATTTCATTCATTTTCTCCACTTCAAAATATTTCTTCTGTTACTAGTACTCTTCATCAAAATTATGTTTATATATTCATTTTCTACAATGCTATGTCTCTTAAATTCTAATTATATTCAATATATCTTATATTTGACTCTTAAATGTAATTTGGTATATTATTATTATTATTATTATTATTATTATTATTATTATTATTATTATTATTATTTTATTATTTCATTGTAGCACTGAAGATGGCCGCAATGCGGCCGAAAAAGCTTTTTGCACAAATAAATATGTACGACAGAACAATGCCTCAATTCAATATCGAAAGAAGAGTGAGAAATGAGTAAAATCTTGGCGCTGTGTTACCGCAAACCTTCAAAAACTTCGTAAATATCACTAGTAATTGTGGTATAAATAGTAATACATAACTATTACTAAAAGCAAGAATATACATACTGTTTTGGGGTCACTAGCTTTACTTAAAACTTCAGGGTTTTGAATGATACACATATTTACAGAATTTTTGGCAAGATGCCAGCGATTTATATGTTAGGTATAATATTTTATCTACGAGTTGAATAATAATGTTTTATTACGTTATCTTTTAAGTAATAATTCGTATTTTTATACTATATATATATATATATATATATATATATATATATATATATATATATATATATATATACACACACACACACACACATTGAAACATGCCCGACGTTGTCTGGTGCCAATTTGAAACATAATTATTATTGACAAATGTAATTTAGGCGCCAGGAAAAGGTTACACTTGAAACCTAATGATTCCTACGTAATCTAAATATCTCCCCTTACAAAATTATGTTGGGCTAGTACAGTTAATTGGGGTTCGAGGTTCATAATTTTTCGTCGACGCTGCAGAATCTTGCTTCTGGATAAAGTCCTCGCCTAATGTCCGTGTCTGGTTCCAAATTCTCTCGGCGATACTATAATAATCCGTGACTTCCCTCACTTGCGTCTCGGGTGGACGCCTAGACACGAATATTACTTCCTACAAGAACGCTCTATCCTAATATAAAAAACGATAGTTAATTTAAACAACTGTCAATTACAGTCTTTACTTGATTTAGTAAAATATATCACGAGCCAACCCGCTCATCACCGCATTGCTCTAACGAATCAATGTTTTTCTAAAACTTCGGAAGCATCCGAATTTTATATATTTTTCTTTTGCCTCCCAAAACAATGCTTATCCCGCTCACCCCCTAAATATTTTCCAGTGGATCAAATTTACTCAAAAATAAAATTTCATCTCAATATAAATCCCCCTCCAATTTTATTTCAAATTTCGCGGCTCTCACACGCAACCAATATTTATAAGTGATGTCTCTAAAGAAATAGAATAACTCGGAGACGTGAGATATTACGCTTTGACTTGAAAATACGAAGGAT